>VZTY01006623.1:0-30430 GCA_013400935.1 Turnix velox | reverse complement strand
CTCACAACCCTCAGGGTGAAGAACTTTTTCCTAACGTTTAATCTAAACCTGCTCTTCTCTGGTTTAAAACCATTGACCTTCATCCTATTGCTACATGCCCTTGTAAACAGTCCCTCCCTAGCTTTTCTGTAGGCCCACTTCAGGTACTGGTAGGTTGCTATAAGGTCTCCCTGCAGTCTTCTCTTCTCCAGGCTGAACAGCCCCAGCTCTCTCAGCCTGTCCTCATAGGAGTCATGGAGTCATGCTCCAGCCCTCAGATCATCCTCATGGACTTTCTATGGACCCTCTCCAACAGGTCCATGTCCTTGTGCTGAGGTCTCCAAAGCTGGACACAGTATTCCAGGTGGGGTCTCACAAGAGCAGAGCAACTTAATCACCTCTCTTGGTCTGCTGGCCACAGGTCTTCTGAAGCAGACCAGGAATATGGCTTGCCATTGGGGCTTTGAGTGCTTACTGCTGGCTCATGTCCAGCTTCTCATCTACTAGTACCCCCAAGTCCTTTTCCACAGAGCTGCTCTCTATGAGGTCACTTCCCAGTCTATATTTGTAATGAGGATTAGCCTGGCTCAAGTGCAGCACCCTGCACACGTTATACTTCATCAGGTTTGCATGGGTCCCCCTCTCCAGCCTATCCAAGTCCCTCTGGATGATATCTTGACCAATGACTTGTCAGCTGTATCACTTAGTTTGATATCATCTGCAAACTTGCTGAAGGTGCATTCAACTTCACTGTATGTCTCATCATTGAGGATACTAAACAGCACCAGTCCCAGCACAGATCCCTGAGGGACACCACTCATCACTTCTCTCCTTCTGGACATTGAACCATTAACCACAACCCTCTGGATGTGATCATCCAGCCATTTCTTTATCCACTGAAGAGTGCACCCATCAAATGCATACAGATAAAGATATTGTGGGGGACTGTGCCAAAGGCCTTGGAGAAGTCCAGATAGATGGCATTAACTGTTCTTCCCCTGCCCACCAGTGTAGTCACTCCATTGTAGAAAGCCATCAGTTTCATCAGGCAAGATTTGCCCTTGGTGAAACTGTGCTCGCTGTTTCAAATTGTCACCCTGTCCTCCATGAGCCATAGCATAACTTCCAGAATAATTTCCTTTATGACCTTCCCAGGCACAGAGGTGAGGCTGACAGGTTGGTATTTTCCAGCATCCTCCTTTCTATCCTTTTTGAAAATGCATGTGATGTTTACCTTCTTCCAGTCACTAGAGACTTTGTCTGACCACTATGACTTTTCAAACATCATGGAAGGTGGCTTGGTAACTACATCAGCCAATTCTGTCAGGTCTCTGGGATGCGTCTCATCAGGTCCTATGGATGCCTGGATATCCACGTTCCTCAGAGGGTCCCAAATCTTGTCTTCATAGACAGCAGGTGGGACTTTGCCCCCCTGCTCTCCATCTTGTGTTCCTTCAATGTGGGAGGCATACAGAGAGGGCTTGCCAATGAAGACTGAAACAAAAAAGTAATTGAGTACCTCAGTATCCTCCTCATTTGTTCTTACTTATCAGTGGGGGTATACTTACTTTAAACTTCCTTTGCTGGTTTATATGTAAAAACATTGTCAGATCATGGGTTCATCTGGTCCAACATCTGTCCAACTGCTACTGACAATAATGACCTAGAAAAAACTAGAAGAATGATTCCCTTCTTCAACAAGGGAAGGCAGCAAGGCTGCAGCTGGAACACTTTCTTTGGTGTCAGTCATCAAAAACGTTGACACTGCAGATAGTTACCCCAGTAGACTCTTCTTCCATGGAGTTGTTCAGTTGGCTTTTTGAACTCTTGCAAACTTCTAGCAATGGCAACATTGAAGTTTGTAAACTTCTCTGCAGTCCAGCCTGCAAAGAAATCACTTTCTCCTCCATTCTGATTTATTGGGTACTCACGTTTATCCATTAACTAGAGCTGAAATAATAGGTTTGCCTATAACAGCAAATAATAGTAAGTAATGGTGGTGTGGTTTGTACCCATAAGCACACACTGGCTAATGACAGGGCATGAGTGGTTGCTGGGGTTCAACTGTTGAAAAGGCTTTATATCCAACATGCACACACTGTGGATCAGGAACAGAGATGACAGTAATAAATCCCACTTTGAGTCAAATCTGGTGGCTGTTTCATTCTTCTGTTTTAAATTAAGTCTTCGTTTCTGGGGTACAGAAATGTCAATTTCTCATTCTCTGTGACTTAAGTTTCTTTTAGGCTGTGCAGATGAATGATGGGAACCCTGGAGCATGGATTTTCCAGAGTTATATTTAACAAAAAAGTATTAATATGTACAAATAAGTTTCTAAACTGCTATCATCATTTACATGATGCATACACCAGTTCTGCATTCATTTTATGACCCACACACTTTTAGTAATATTCTGTCAGTCTAAGGATAAGTACTTCAGGGCTGAACTTGGGCCTTGGCATGTACCACCACAGCACAGCATGTCAGGAGTGACAGGCAAATAAAAATTTTTAAGTCTTGATAGTAGTCACCACCATAGCAGTAGCATTTAATATAGGAACCATAGTAGGTAGCATTCCAAAGATGGTCATACATGGTCAAAAAGTAATTCAAACTATGAATTATTACAGTCTTCAAGCCTGGGGTGGCAAAGATGGAGGTGAAATTTCTATCTGGAAATTAATCCATCATGTGGTTAGACACAGGAACAGGTAGCCCCCTCACTGGAAGTGTTTGGCTGGATGAAGCACTGAACAACCTGGTCTAGTGTCCCAGCCCATAGCAGAGGGGTTGGAATTATATTATCTTTAAGGTTCCTTCAAATCCCAACCATTCTATGTGTACAGTAAAAAGCCAGGGCTGGATACAGACACAATGGGGTAAGCACAAAATTGCTCCCCAGTCATACCATACGAAGTAGGCATAGAGAACTGAGAAGTGTTAGGTAGGGGGGAAATGCACTCCTTTCTCAGCTCACTTGTTAAGTATCTGCTAAAATTGCTTATGGATGAGAGGTTTTGTGTTTTTTTTTTTGGTTTTGAGGAGCACTCTGAGAGGTCTAGAATAGATGGTTTTAAGCACCATGTTTGCTCAGTTGGTGCTCTCTGCCTGGAACTCTGCTGCATTAACAGGTGACTCAGAGGTCTGGACATGGCTTGTGATTTCACACAACCCACAGACATATAGCCTTTTTTCCCCACATGTTAGTGATTTACGCTATAGAAAATGTCAATGACCCACAATGAAATGAACCCCTACACCAGGCAAGGCAGATCACTACCCACAAATCCCCCATTTTCTTTCTCTTGTCTCTATTGAAACAATCACACTGGGGGAAGGCATACACAGCCTCACTGTAAGGTTGAAGTGAAATGATACATCACAAAGACTTTTTTTTTTTTAATTGCTAGCCGTATTTTTTAAAAATAAACTCCTATGGAAAATAAGCCAGAGAAGAAGTGAGTTGGTCATTGCCCAGCTTTAAGAATGGAAGAAGCTCCACAGACACATGGCATTAATAGCTGCCAAATGAAGGACTTCAGCAGGGAACACAAAGACTATGCAAGAGGTTTTTGGATGGTGAGGAGGCAAGCAGCGGGTGGTGCTGGAGGGAGGGGAAGGCCACCTCCCGATGCATGTTGAGAGAAGGCATGTTGCAGCCTCACCACGGCTGGCAAGGTCCCCCACCAGCTGGCAGGTGGCAGAACAAGTGACTGCCATGCACATCTTGTGTCAGCCAAGATAGTCCTCAAGGATATTACCAGGAGAGCTGACAACTGATGCTCACATTGTTTCTCAGCTTAAAATCATCGCGAACTAGTAAGCAAACATCCTTGCTGGGCCAGCAGTCTTCGTGAACACCCAGGCTTCGTGAGTGCCTGTTGTTGACAAAGTAGGTCAGTGAGGAGCAAGCAGCCAGGTTGGACACACTGTGCCAGCACGGGGGAGATCTGTTTCTCTCCAAGGTCCCGCTGTTCAAAGGAAAGACACAGAGCACTCACAAGTGAGCTTTTGATGGCCCTGTGCTGCTGCCAAATGATTTCCCTCCACAAGCACTGACAAGCAATAAATCCCTTCCTAAGAATCAGAAAAGTGGTAGCAATGTTTGCATGGAGGAGAAGTGCCTTCAGACACTGACCTGGCCCTCTTAAAAGAGCATGCTAAGATTGGAAGGGTGATGCTGCAGTGCTCTGAGGGAGAAGGGTCCACCTCTTTATCTGCAGTCAATACCATGTTCACTTGTCAGTGGTGGAGTAGTAGTGCAGCAGGAAATGTGCTGCCCCATCTGCCTGCAGAGCTCCTGCCACGCCACCTAAGGCATAGTCCCAGGGTACAAACTGCCTCCACTCTCAATGTGGTGAAACTGAACCTAAAAAAAAAAAGGGTATGCTACACCACTGCAGTGAGAACACATTTGAACATCCACACTCAGACAGGAAAACATTTCGTTTGCTGATGGAAATAACTTTTTCCTCCATACACTCAGCCAGTTTCCTATAATACATAGAGGTTAAAATGGGAACAACCCAAACTGGCATAAACTAATACTACCAGAGCCAGAGAGAGGATTTCATGCATGGAAAAGGAAATTAATGTTATCTAAATGTATTTCTCCAAATAAAACTGATTCTTCCTCAGTTGTCTTTGAGGAAAGCAGGAATAACACTGGAGGAAATCCACCTGCTGCAAGTGTTAACTCAAGGTGCCAGGTCAGAAATATTTGCTAAGATAATCTGTAAAGCATGACATCGTACAGCAACTTTAAAATTTAGAGTAAGCAATAGGACATCATGTTTAATCATTAGCCCTGAGTTCTGCTGAAGAACAACACTTCTGATCAAGTCTGCTTCCTAATTCCCCCCTCTAGTTAGTCAACTAAAAAAGGACAGTACTGGATCATTACAATTGGGCAGCTATGCAAACAGCTAGAAATTAGCATGGACTCGGTTACACACACAATCCCACCCACACCTCCCCCTGCCTAACCAGGCGGGGGGCCAGCAGGCNCTAAACATTTGTCTGACCTCAGGCCAGCAGGCCCCCCGGCCTTTCTCCTCCCACCATGTCTCCTTAAGAAATGCAACTCACCAGTGGCGCATCCTGCAACAGAGACACCAAGGAGAAGCATCCCTCAGGCCCCGCGGGAGGGGAGGGGTGAGGAATAGAGGCTACTGCCCTTCCCTGCTGGTGTTAAATAGGAGAGCAAGGTGGGGGTGGAGGGGGCTGATTTGGAACAGCTGGGGAAGGGAGGAGTCTCCAGTGGAGCCCGGGTGTGTGGGATGTGGGGGAAAATGGGCTGGAAAAGGGTTGGTGTGGGGCCGAGACAGGAGATAAGGGGAAAAACGGGTATGTGGAACTTACTTAGAGGCAAACTGGGAGAAGAAATGGTGAACTTGAGTGTTCACCATGATGACGGTGAGACACTGAAACAGGCTGCCCAGAGAGGTAGCAGAGGCCCCATCTCTGGCAGAGGAAGTGGAACTAGGTGATCTATAAGGTCCCTTCCAACCCAAGCCATTCTATAGTTCCATGGTTTACAAGAAGGGGGAAATGTGCTCAGAATGCAAAATGTGGCGTATTTGCTGTTCATACCATAACCCTGGAGTCTTATCAAAGTAAGCATGGTCTTTTTAACATGAATAGGCAACAAAGTTTCCTCTGCAGCCAGAGTTTTAATCAAAGAAACACAGAAGCAGAAGGGAAACCACTGATGAAATGATGGTGCATCCCCAGAGGAACTCTACTGGATAAACTGAAAAGAGTTAATTGTTTGCACAGAACCCAAATAAACTTTATGGTTCATATTACTTTCTTCTTTTTGCACCAGGAAAAAAAAAATCAAGCCAACCTACATTCACACTTTATTAATGGAAATCAATTAGAAACAGTCCAAAAATCAAATGGAAGTCAAGTGAAATGCAGCACTGACTAGAGGCTCCAAAGGAAATGTATTTTATGTTAACTAGCCTATTAGAGAAAACAAAATATAAAAGCAGTAAGAACATCAAATAAATGCAATGGACCAGGTCCAAATTCCCAGCAACACACTGGGCTGGAAAAGATTCACTGGACCATCTAATTAACACTTTCAATTCCTCAGAGTACTTCAGTTAGTAACAAAAAGTGCAGCATGTATTGAAAACCACATTACATGCCTTTGAAATTAATGAACGGGTGCTGCGTTTAAGCTCCTATTTTCCACTTAAAAAACACTTTGGTATAACCAGAAGCTAAACAGTTTGGGATCCTCAAAGCCAAGGAACGCAAACAAAAGAAATCTTGGCTGCTGCAAGATTAATAAGGGCAATTGAAAAGAAAGATGAGTCATACAATTTCATGCTTTAATTCCTCTGTAGATCTCTGTTTCTTGTGAATGTGAGTTTTGCCCTAGTTTTAAAGCCATGATAAAGAACCCTCCTATTGCATGACAAGGCACAGTCATTCTGTGTCACATGCTGTATTAGAGCCAGCTTCCCTAAGTGAGTAACTAGCATGAATCCTGAGATGGGAGTCCGAAAAGGAAGCCTTCCCCACATGTCTGAAAGTATGAAGATATCTTCTCCTCTCTCATCCATCAGTGACTTTTTCCTGCTTCCCTCCTGCTGCATCCTCTGCACCTACAAGCATCTCAAGCTTCAAAGCTATATCCCCCTGCAAAGGAAATCAAGAGCAAGGAAATCAAAATCAGTGTAAAGTGCATGGGTACATTGACTTCACTGCAGTTATGCTAACTCAACCCAGAAGCTGCAAAGGATTCAGAGCATTTAAAAGCCTATAAAGTATTTTGAGATAGTAGTAAATTAATAGGCATGTGGCATATGTGTGAAGATGGTGAAGTACTGGGTGAATCAGTGAAAAAACGGCAGCTGAATGGTAGAGTAGTGCAGAGTGATGCACCCATGTGTCCACGCACTTTCTGTATATTACTGCCAGCTCTGGCTCTGCTTGGAGCACAGACTGGAATGTGAGCTTGAGTGCCTTTCACTCTTCCAAGGAAAGAAATCTTCATACCATGATTCCAAATCAGCTGTCAGCTTTTAAACCTGCACACTGAACTGTACCCCACAGTTTGGAAATCCATGAAAGGCTCTCACAGCCCTGACTGATGGCCACCAGGTTACAGGCAAGGGGGAGCTTGTACTGCCTGCAGATGAACAGGAGGCTTTCCTCTCTGTTGCTGCCAAGAAAGAGCTTTTCATCAGCATCCAATCAGCGCCAGAAATGCCTTATAAGAAAGAAGCTCTTTGGAGCAGAGTCCTTTTGTGTATCATCCCAGAGCAAAAAGGGGCCCCTAGCTCTAAGGAGGGCCCCTTGGGTACTGACTCAGTAGAAAAAATTGTTACAATAAAATAATTTATGCCATTATTTTTGTAGGTAGGGATTTTCCTCATCTTTCTCTCCCTCTGGAACTTGCCAATCTAGAGATGAAAACAATGGCTTCTTTGTTATCTCTGGAAAAATAGAGAAGGAGAAAAGATTTTTTATTGTTGTTATTGGAGAAGATACCAAAGAAATAAAAAAACAATGTTTATACTCTCATAGGCCTTTGTGTGGCTGTGAGCATCTCAAAAGCAAGACAAGAGCCTGGAGAATACACAGGGATACCAGGCATAGCTTTAGCCTCTCTGCTGTGTGCAAAGAGTCAAAATATCTGTGTCAGAATGGGCTTTAATGTACAGGTGAGAACATGAGACATAAAATGATGAAAGAAAATAGGAAAAAAGAGGGAAAAATTGGATGGGAGGTTAAGGTGGTGCTAGAAAAGGTAAAAAAAGATGTTACGTATTTAGCCATCGTAAATACTAATAAATTTTGTTACAGACGGTGCACGTATTGCACCTAAATTACTTCAGTTGGAAAATTATATTAAAATAAGTATTTAGGAATATAAAACATCAATATTTTCTTTCTTTTCAATAAACTCTAAATTCACAAAGTTGTCTTGGAATTTTTATTTTACCCCTTTCACTAGTTAGATTAAAAATCATGAAAAAGTCTAACTATGAGAGAATGGAATGAAGGAGAAAAGAAGTTGTAAAATAAATGAAGAGGGAAAACTGCAAATCTGAACATTTTGATAATTGTTACTTCTGACAAAATGTATATATCATTGAGCAAAAAAAGTCTTCCTATTAAAAACTATCATTATTCTCAATTATTGTGCACAGTACCAAGCTCATTTTTCAATGACATCTTGTTATTATTATATATTACATTCATTACAGGAGAGCCCAGAGGTTCTCAAGCTTCTGTCATGCTGAGTAAGTACAATATTTAGGAAAGATTATCCTCATCTTAAAGAACTGACAAGTTAACTAGGGACAAGATGTAACAAGTGGGCAAAGAATCTAAAAAGAGAAGATGGAGAGGAGGAATAAGATGAAGGACTGCAGTGAAACCATGGAGGCAAAGACAAAAGGATTCATTAAGTATTTCCCAAGTGCATTCCCCATCTAAGGAGCCATGGGCTCCAGTGTCTCCCCTAGAAGCCATCTTCTCCAGTGGGATTGAAAGGGGAGCTAATAGGCTGAGTGGTAGGCTCTCAGTTAATTCAAGAAGCTTGGTGGAGGCACACGAAATAGCACACAAGACAGGAAGTGTGTCTACACTGAAGTGATCACACACTAGAGAAAGGCAGGGGAACAGATTAAGCAGAGGTACAGCCTGCTTTCTCCTTGCACATAAGTACATTTATAAAGCATCCAATGAAACAGAAATTTATAGGAACAAGAGTGACACCTCTAAGACTGTGAGGAATTGAGGATTGCCCTCCACTAGCCACAGTTCTTCTCCTTCCCTGCTCATGCATGCCTGATGCTTATGTTAGAAGCACAGCTAACGCAGACAGAAGGACTCTAAAGCCTGTCATCATGGTTGTCTCAAGCTCAGGTGGTTGATGCCCCCATCATTGAGAGGAATTTTCCTCCAGTCCCTCTGTATAAATTTGCATGGTGGGAGGAAGACACAATCAGGTACCTCATCTACACCAGAGCTTTTTTTATCTGAATAGTTACAAGCTGAGATGCTCCATTTGTGTCCATTTTCCTTGTATTGACCCATGAAACGTCTGAGTGCAAAACTGCTGGTTGTTGCTCCCCAAGGCTGGATCATGATTACCTTGTTTGTAGAAATCCATACCTGTTCCTCATCCCAACTGCCATGAAAGGATGAGGACTCTTTTTTTCTGCGGCCTCAGAGCAACTGTGCTCCTTCATCACCAGGCACTGCTACATCTAGTATACATTAGGGATCATCATCTGATGCACTGAGAAAGAAGAATGGTGGGAGGTCTCATCATTGTTTACTAGGGTTGACCCCTTGCTATCTCTGGGGACAGGACTTCTGCCAGCTACTTTGGGTGGGTTCCCTGTCTGCCAGCAGTGAAGAACTGCAGCTGTATATAGCACCTGCACTGTTGTTCTCTATTCTGAGACAGATAAATTCTATTAGTTGCTGCTCTGGGCTATTTGTTGGAATATATCTGCTGAGAAACTTTCCACAGTGAATAAAAGATCCCAAAAATGTTTCCCCAACCTCTTTTATTTGTGTCAAACCAGGCTAACACATGCTCTTGTGACTTTCCCAAGACTTGTGGAAGACCAAATTAGAAAAAAAAAAAAGACAAAAGGATTTGACTTTTTTAACAGTGACTCAGAGTATGTGTGAAACAAAAGGTTTCGTGGCATTTGTTTAAGATTTCCTATATCCATTGAAACACCCCCCAGTAGAAACTGCTTAGATTATCATTGTCCGGAAGCTTCAGCATTAGCAGATTTATGCCTTCTCTATTACCTACAGCAATAAACTACCTTAAAAAAAATCCTCCTGTTCCCTGACTACAAATTGAATTTCAATAAATGTATATAATATAGCCACAGGAAAGCAGAATTGTGTGCAGTCCTAAAATTTTAGATGCAGCTCTCACTGCCTCAGAAATTTGGATCAGATATTGTCCAACCTGAATTTGCCTGCACTCCCTGGGCTAAGCAAAGCAAAATGCACCTGAGTCAAAACCTCCTGTGGAAACCAAAATAAAAGCATAAAAATATAGGTTGCCTTTTGCAGACGAAGAGAAACACCTCAATAACCTGGGGCCTTCAAATTCCCTGGCTGTCTAGTTATGGGAGCTCCTTGGCCTAAAATGGAGAACCTAAAAAAGACAATTAAGCTGGGAGAAGGATATCTGGGAGCCTTGTGCTACATTGGCATATCTGACATATTCTGAAGTTCTTCAACCTCATATCATGGGGATATATCTCCTGTACCTGGAGAATTTGCTGCTTCAAAGAAGAGATGATTCAGTGGCTTTCTACACCCTTCAGACCTGCAGCATAATGTAAAGAAACTCAAGGGGACAAGGCATTTAATGCCCAATGCTTGGATGCCATTAGATTAACTACATGGTGGCTGTGCCCATTAAACTCTTTACCTTACTCCTGGCCTTTGAAAGGTCAATGTTATTCTCATTATCATCTGTATGATGGTAGTGTCTGAAAAACCACATAGGTCAACCTTAGTTTGTTAAAAAAAGTTCTATCAAAATATCTCAGAAGAGTTAATGAAGCCCAGCTTACAGGTGCAGTCTTACTGATACGCATTAATATTTTCTGATTAAGTGAGACTTTTTCTGTTCCTAGCTAAAGCTGCAGCATCTCTTAATTTTGCTCTTCTTCCCACACTGGCATGTCACAACAGTGCATTTTCTCCTTAAAATTCAAGCAAGAGGTTACCAACAAATGATCTGTTGATTTGAGGCTGTTGATCAACTGGGCTGTGAAATGATACTACACAATAAAATGTTTTAAACTTATGAATTCCATCTGGCTTCATGGGTGGTCTATGAAAAATAATGTTGAGATTGAGATGTTCGGGAATCTGTGGGGGTTTTGTCTGTCTGTTTTCTTTGTTGAGCTGTAAGGGAACTTTGAAGGTTAACTAGTTCAATATTCATGCAAAGTTAGCAAGGACACCTTGCATGTTGCTCGGAGCCTCATCAAACCTGGCCTTGAATGTCTCTAGGTATGGGGTCTCCACCACCTCTCTGGGCAGCCTGTTCCAGTGTCTCACCAGTTTAGGCATCAAACTATCGCTGAATCAGAACAGGATACATTTAGGAACCAAGTACAAGGACAGCTATGCACAAAGGTCCTATGAACACAGTCAGAATTTGTTTCCTTGGGTCTCACCATCCTTCTGCTAAAACAGAGGCTGCAATTCTGCCATGCATCATAGAAAACATACACAAGATATAGCACCAGAGAGAAGTTTTCTGCACTTCTGCTTCCTTACCATCACAGTTCTTCTGGGGATTTGGATTCACCAGAAGCAGTTGAATACAATGGTAAACCATGGTGGCTGTGATCGCTACTCTTGGTGAAATGAGCATGCAAACTGTTGTTGTCCATGGCTGTAGCCATGTTTGTGGATAGGACTTATTCACTTCACCATCTGCAATACCATGCCCTTCTTAGAATCATCAAGCTGGCAGCAAATAGCAGCAGAAGGTGTGTAAGGCAGCCTCAGCTGCCTTCATTAGCCAGCGTTTCACTGGCTCCTGGTGAGCAGAAATAGCAAAGACAACATTGTCACCATGGGTTGACATAAAGAGAAGCAATACTGAAGGTGACATTCAGCACTTCAATGCTAGCTTTTTACTGGTGGCCATGAACTCCTTGATGTCAGCCTGTAGTACCGAAAGTAGACTGTAGGTAACTACTGACTTTTAATGGTTGGTATTACAGATGGCACATTCAAAATGATTTATAGATAAAAACCCAATAAGTTCCCTATTAGATTTTCAAAGGATATGATAACAACTTTTCCTCACAACTACTTCTGGTATTTCTTTGGCCAAATAAGGATAAATTTGCTGCAGTTGTGACCAGAGTTGAATTTTGCAAATTACAGGAGCTCATGCATTAAACCTCAAAGGTCATGGATTCAGCCCCCACTGACTGAATCTCTTTCGACACATGGTCTTAAATTTCTTACATGTACCAGGCAAGGATATTAAGTAACCTGTCAAGCTAGAGTAGATGCCACAACTGGAACTAGTATCATAATTCAAGAGCTTCTTGGTGGCAGGATGTCTTCATGTCATAACTGAGAACAAATGAGAGTGATCTAGGAATTGTGTAATAAATGAGATGTGTCTGGTCACATTATCAAATGAAGGAGCCAATAATGACTAGAAACATAAATGGAGATTCATCTTGGAGAAATATAAAGTTCAATATAACAAACACATTTTGATTAGAAAATACAATGCTGAAAATATCTCAGGGTGGAGAGGGAATTATGTAGAAGGCAAGTCTGTATAAGGGAATTCTGTAGCATGACAGAGTATAGCTAAATATAATAGAAAATCTCAGCAACATGTAAAAAAATAGCTCAAATTTCATACAATATAGGGGGTTTGGCCAGGGGACTTCCTGTTTAGCAGACAAGGTGGCCAAAGCAGATCACGCTATATGACTCTTACCCAACAAAATCTCACAGTGCTGCCATAGCATGAAGTACTGAAGAGGGGATATTTGACCAGGTGGGGTACCACATGGTGGCAGCTGCACTGCTCTGAAGCCTGAAAAAGGCACCTCAAGTATGTACAAAATATAGTGTAGACATAATCTCAAGAGAGGAGGACTGGAGAAAAGATGTACACTTACCCACCTGATGTTTCCCTTAATGCCCAAGTCACTCATGCCATACCTGCATAGGTGCTAATCCAAGCTACAGTCTAAACTTAGACCCACGGATTCAGACACTCATCCAAGAACTGATGATGAGACCAAGTGCAACTTGTGATAGCCCTCCTCAACTATAACTGGTGGCCATAAGAGTGCAAGAGGCCCCTTTCATTGCAGCCATGTGTCAGCCTCAACTGCCTTCAGCAATGTCACAGGCTCAACCAGTTGGAGCCCCCTTGTGTGTGACAGATTAGAAGCACTTTCCTATCACAGAGGCACTGTTGTGCCCAGAGCTCCCCATCTCTCTTCTCTTTGATATGATGGAGGAGCACAGATAAAAGGGGAGACCTAGGCTTGCTCTTCACCTGCAAGGTGAGGAACAGAAAGGAGTCTCGCCAATGGAAGCAGCTCTTGCCCCAACTGCTCTGATCCATCCTTCAGACGTAGAGGCAGCTCACTCTGGTGTAGGCAAAGTTTCTGACCTGGACAGGAGTTTTTGATACCTCCATGAGCTTATTGCCCTAGCGAACTTCAGCCCGTAGGTGTTCCCAGTGCCAATGCAGAAGTTTTCCAGCTAGAGCTAAACTTCCATGCATTGTAATTTAAAACTGAACAATTTAGGTCTTAAGTGAGAGGATGATCTGATTATTAAGATGGGCAAGGGAAGATTTACAGGCCTTTGGTTGTATTCAGGTACAAGCAGTTATACATCCAGGAAGGCAAATAGCATCTCAGCCAAGTCAAGGCAGGTCTTGTAGTAAAATAAATTACACTTTGATTATTGCTGCTGATGAAAATGCAGCCTGGTTTGGTTTAGTGAGGAGATGGAATCTTTAGTACATTCTTACAGTCTTTTGCAATTACTTCTGCTTCTGCCAGGACCAGGCAATTAAATCTGCAGCCCAGCCTTTGCCTTACTAAGCACTGTCATATTTTCTGGAGGCTCTGGGGAAAGGAGTCTGCAAAGAGGAACTCCAGACTTCTATCAGTCAATCCTGCTTAGAATTACTCTGCCCTGGTCTTCCTGATTCTATGAAATGAAAAGTGTTTATCTCATTCTTGGTTTGTTGCCTGTAGACAGATGAGATCCCTGGCTCTAACACATTTCTCAGCTGCAACCACATACTACATGAAATTATGTTATCATTAAAGAAAAGCTGATATATACAAGCCCATCAGCTGTATTGTCTAATCTCTTCTCCTGAAGCCATTGCAGATTAACAGTTGAGATTTACACTTAGTTCCCTTCTATTATCTATGGCAGCCTTAACTATCTGTCAACAGAAATTTCATAACCACGGTGGGGGAAAAAAAGGCACAGCCCAAGCCAGCAATATATCAGATATCTAATAGCAATAAGCAGTACCTGTTACGCAATAACTAATGACTAATCAACTTGGCAGTGTTGTGCTTCCCTTAATATGTTGCCACGGCCCCCAGTTTCTGAGATGGGCTATAAAACATCTATTTAGGATCATATTCAAGGAGGTTGTGTCTGCACCTTTTCTTCTTCTTGTTATTGCTGGTGTCATTAGATGAGATTCATTGGATGCCATTACTTGTGCTCGTTACAGTCTTTGTGACTAGAATATGGTACAATATCAGAATTTTAATGCCTCATATATTCTCTGAGAGATGATGGCAGTTAATGCTACTGCTTTGACCTTCTCTGTGTTTTATCACTTGATTCACTGGACCTCTCCATTTGTTCATCTCTATTTGTCCCCATATATTGATGCTGAAGAGATGGAGAAGAAAAACTACAGTTACCAACAGATAAGAATATTGACAGAATTTAAAGTCTCCTATTTGTAAGCACATTAATAGTTTATAGCCTTTCACTGTCTACATGAAGCATTAGTATTCTGCATTGTGTGGATCCTTTAGCATAACAAGAGCACTATAAATGAACCTGTAAGCATACTTCCTTTTGACAATATTTGGGGTGAGGAACGGAAAAAAAAAAATTTGTTTGATGCTAGTTCCTAGAGTTTCCTGGGAGCTATATTTTGGATAATGTGAACAACAAATCCAGCAGGAAACAAATAACCTCTTTGCTGCCATGTTTCCTGAAGTTCTACTTATGGCTGTCACCCTATTACGGAACCTACTCAACAGGATATGAACAGGTTGTCAGAGCAGGGATATTCAGGTAAAGAAGAGATCTTACATACACTGCCAAACCTCAGCCACCAAACACAGGAGCTGATCTTAGAAGCCTAGATTGGATTAATCTCTGAGGGATCTGATCTAGTACAGGATGTTCCTGCCTACTGCAGGGTTGGGCTAGATGACCTTTGAAGGTCCCTTCCAGCTCTGTGATTCTATGATTCTATGAATGGGTAGAAGGAGCTCTTTCAGAGGATGACCTTAACTAGATATCTGCTCTGCATTACTGGCTGAACTCTCTCTCTTGGCTTTTGAGAGAGATTAACACTGTTGCATCCAGACAGGTTTGGAGATTTGCAAATAATAGGCATGTAGCCCAAGTCTTAAATATATTTTATTATATAACTAAGTGGATTTCTTAATTTCCAAACTCAAACACATCCCCACATACACAAATGGGACGAACAAGATTGGTGGGTAAAGGGTTACACTTCCCTGCAGACAAGGCTCGGATTTTATCCCTGTCTCACAGTCCTGACACATGGGGTCTGTACTTGCCAAGACAGTGGGACTAGGGCACAAAAATCTTGCAGAGTCCAGCTCCTTCCTTACACACATGCACCTCCTTAACTGTGAGGTCATTTGTGTCTTTGTTCTCTACTCTACCTTGCAGGCCAGCTGAGGCTTGTTTGTGCTGTTTGCCCGGCCTGTAGTTCCCTCTTATCAGTTTTTCAGCTGCCTATTAATTCTTTCCCAGTAAACATTAGGGCCAGAGAGAGTGACATCCTGACCTAATGAATTGTAAAGGAGTCAAAGAAATCCCAAAAACAAGAGCCACCTGGCCTTCAGAGATGATCTAGTAATTTTAAATTCCCTTTACAACTTCAAATTAAGCTCCTAAATTGGGTGCTTAAAAATGGTCATCATGAATGCCTCCCCTTCCCAAAACACTTGCACTGGATGCAGCTGGGTAGTGAAAGTGCAGTGTTCTTTGGTGTACACTCCCTGCAAGAGCAACTCATGATTTGAGGGGATGTTTCTTTCACTGGCTCACTGACTAGAGGGAGCTCAACTGATTTATAACACCCATCGGGGTGTGGTGCTTTGAAACTGAATTACTTGAGCTTGTTCATAAAGAACAAGAACATTCCAGTGGGAAGTGTGACAGAATAATTTATTTTTTACCTATTTTCTCTCACAAACATCTACTTTTCAACAGACAGATTATGAAATAAGGCCACATTTGCCCCTGGACTGTGCTGTGCCTTGGCACAGGGGAAGGATTCTACAAAGGGGTTCATTACTCCATGAAGCTCCGATGACTCCCAGCGCTGTATATAAAGTTGCCATGAAAAAACAGCCTTTTTTTAATCTGTCACAAGAATTTACTTGTCTAGCTTTGGGCAGGATTATTTACAGATCTTCAGTACATCAAAAATATACCAGTGGTAAAATATGGTCCAATTTAGTCTCATCACCTAAGTCAGAACTCCTCTGGGAACAGGCAAAGCAGAGCAGCAGCCTGCTGGGGGAAGCAAAAATCCCATAACTGCTGCTGGCTTTGTGGTTGACAAAGTATGGAAGAGCTAGAGTGCCTGCTGCTCTTCCTCCAGGGTCAATGTGAAGGGCTGTGGCTGGTGGCTACTGTTGTCAGGCAATGTAATGAAATGATGTTCACACTGTCAGCTCCATGGCTGCGCATCCCAACTCGTCTGCACACCCTCCTGTCCCACTCCTTTCTTTCTGCCTTTGTTTTAATGTAAGGGATGTGACCCAACAAGTCTCCAGCCCCTGAGCTTCAGAGTGGAAACACTTTGCTTCCAGCCTTTTTAAACTCTGGCTACAGCTTCAGAGAAAGCATTTAGAGATGGTCTCTCGATGGCACTTAGCAGCCCTCATATTTTACTCAGCAGGGGACCTGGGAGAGAGGTAGTCAGAGGATCCCAGACACACACATCACCGTGCTGCATTAGGCAAAATGATTGGTTAAAAAACAGACCACAGGTTTTGCTTGTCTGGTTTTTACCTCTGCAACCAGATGACATGGGCTGTGGATGTGGTTAATTGATGGCATGTGGAATCAGGGAGCAGCACAGAATCACTGCTGTAGTCTTCAACATCCTGAAATCTCTCAGAGAGCAGGGGAGCTCACCTCCATTTGCAAAAGGCTGGCAAGAATGTGGGCTGGCTGACATCAAAGGGACCTACCTGCCAGGTCTGAAACAAAGTAAATTAGGGAGAGGGTATAAGAACACAATATAAAACAATATTGCTAAGAATCACAGAATATCAGGGATTGGAAGGGACATCAAGAAATCATCTAGTCCAATTCCCCTGCCAGGAACACCTAGACCAGGTCACACAGGAACTCATCTGGATGGGTTTTGAGTGTCTCCAGGATAATTAGAGAAATTCCTTCTGTCTAGAAGAACAACGGTGGAACCAAGGATTCAGTGGCATGTTGTTTGCACTCACTATAACTTGATCCCTACAAGGGAGATCCACAGATGATGTAAAAAGGACCAAAACAGACAACTGCAGCAGTGGCAGATTGGTCCATAAGCTATTTTAGGGTGTCATGACAGGTTGAAGCACTAATTTGTAAGTAAACATGATTTCACACTTAAAGATATTTGCCAGAGACTGTCCAGAAAGATATCTAGTATGACATCCTTGTGAAGCAGCAAGAGGACAGCCAGCCTTTTCAAGCCTTAAGGACCAAACCTTAAGTGTGGCTGACAGAAATTCAAAACCTTGTGGGGACAGGAAAAATGCCAGTGTTATTCTGCCCATTCAGAGCTGCAAAATCTAATGTATTCAAGCCAAACTGATCAGGGAAGGCATTTTTTTCTACAGTTTTGGTATTGTGTAGTTGTTGTTTACTTGTGGGGTTTTTTTTAAATTCTGTATATGCACAAGAACAAGTGTTGCTTTGTTTTACTACAGTATCTCAAAATTACAATTCTTCATGTGATTATTTTGCCTAAATATCTTCTTATTGAGAAAGAGCAAGCTGAGATTCTTTTTCTCCCTCCCATTAGAAGAGATACTAAGTGAGAGGGCATTTCAATAACTTTTCTAGTTGTATTTCCAAAGTGCAAATTTATTCATATGCCAGTGGCATTACTTACTTTTCTATATTTCGTTGATTACTTAAATAGTGTATTTCTGACATCATTCCACTTCTGAGCAGTAGATAGGGAGCTCTGAAGTCAGATGCTTTTTTTGACTCACTATATGGAGGAAAACATGGATATCAGAGGTCCCCATGCACCTCTTGCTGCTTCAGATTACCTGATAAAAAAAGAAAACATCTCCTTTAATTCTGGACAATGGGTTCAGTCAAATAAGAGGACAGAATTTTGACCTTCTTTTGCCTGGGAATGGTTGGGTTGACTTGGCTGGCAGTGAGTGATCACTCAGTATGACAGAAGTAAACTTGAGCAACCTGCAGAAAGACAGAGAATGACTATCTGTAAAAGCCTGAAAAGCAAGGACAAACTCTTTTCAAACATACACTGGTGTGAATCCAGAACAGCTCTACTTGAAGGAAACTGAGTTATGCACTGATGTAAATGAGATCAGACATAACTTGCTGTCAACACAGTCAAATTTAAGTTGGTCAAAGAACAAAATCTTCCCTTGTGTATATTCAGGATTCATCTGATGACCATCGACAGATTTAGATGGAAATATTTTCACCAAAGAACTGAGTAAGTCTAAGTAGCTTCTCAGTGTGAGAAGTAAAAAGTCAGGTTTTTATTAAGAATCAGAAATTCTTTGTTTTAAATCCAAGGGTAGCTCTTTTTCAGCCTGCTGAATTTTGTGTCACCTCCAGTGACTACATTTTTATTCACTGGTGACATACTGAATACACCATGGCTACAACATAGCTTGCTTTAAAAGAGTTGGAGCACTGGACAGGATGAAGGAGAATTTTGTGCCAGCACTGGCTAGAATGTGAGCTGTCAAAAACTGTCTTTTTATTCTCCCTTCATCTCATCCAAATATATCAACTCCATTTATTTCAGATTAAAGGCTGCATTAAGCATCTCATTAAGCATCGTCATTAATACTGGTAATCCAATCTGCTGCCATGCCTGGCAGTGCCAACACAAGCTAATCACTTAATGCGTCTGTGGTCCTTCACTTCCATTGAACTCCAGTCAACAGTTTTCAGATTGTGGCATCTCAGAGGTCTTGTTCAAACTCAGGTGAAAACACAGCACAGGTATCTCCTGCCTGCTACAAGAGCACTGAAATGTTATACCATGTTCATGGTGCCTCTCCACACTAGTTTACCTGGTTTTCCTACTGGAAGATGCCTGTTTATACTGGGGAAAACCCAACTGTTGCTTAGGCAAGATCTGGATGAAGCACTGCTGTTGTGGATGCTATACTCTGTAGGCGGTTTTCAAATAACATTGTTGAAGGACAGTTCCAGAACTTCTCACTCTCCCTATCCCTAACATTTTGTAAATGGAGCTCCAACACTACCAAGCCTCTGCAATTTAATGCTTTTTAGTAGAATTTTACCTCAGTGTTCTACTTTGAATTTTGTGATTAGCTCTCCTGAGATGTGTCATGGCAATTAGCCAGGGATACAAAGCTCAGTGAAAGAATTAATTTACTGTCCTTAAATCTACTCTCAAAACAGCAGTAGGTGTGTGTACAGTTTTCTAGCACAACAAAGTCTTTCAGCATGTACCAAGTATTTATTCTAATCTCACCTATTCAGGGAGTTAGAGGTCTAGGGGTATCTTCAATAATCCTCTGTGCTCTTCCTCAGCTTTCTCTTCTGAAACACAGTCCCCAAAAATTCTTGTTTGCTTATCTATGCACATTAGTTTCATAGTAGATACCAACTAGAACAAAGCTCAGGAATAGCTGTAAGAACATAAAGCAGAAACCAAGACCTTCCTTTTTAGCCAAGTGCCCAAAGTACTAAGTCATTCTTTCACCTCTCCCCTCTTAACATGGACTAGTGATTCTCAAATGCTTCTTGGGACCATTACTCAGTCCCAAGGAGATATTTAGGGTGTGCTGGTGCTCAGCTAAGTTAGAAACCTGGTAGAATAAATCATACTGATGGTAGGATAGATGTGGATTTGAATCTGCTCAAACTGATACTGAATCCAGATCTGTCCCATTTCCTTAAGAATGCTCTAGTTCTGACTTAAACTACTCAAATATAAGTAACAACATCCAAAAAAAACCTGCTCCTTGAAAATTCAAGACCTAAATATTAGACTTGGGAAGATGAGCTCTGTAGTCAGTATTTATAGAAGATGCCCAGGGCTATTTCCAGCTTAAAATACTTATTTTAGTGTCTTCTCAAAGTAGCAATGAAGAGAGTAATGAGCAACTTGGAGAGTTGGTTTTCAGACACTTAACTAAAGTGTCTGTAACAAATGACCTACTTAGTAGGCTATGTAGAGACTATCTACAGTAACACGACATTGTATACCTTTAGGCCATGCTACTCCTTACACCTCTTGTATCCTGGCTTCCTTTGCTTGGAAAGGTTATGTAGGTCATGTAGGGTTTGGAAATTTTACCAGTTCTTGCTCCAAAATTGAACTGGAATGCGGTTAGGGTACATAAAAACCAGGAACTAGGGAATTCTTACCTGTTCCAGAAATGAAGCCTTCAACTATCATGTCTATTTATATGCACAGTTTATACAGCAAGGAAGGCTGGTCTGTGTAGCTCATCAGAATTAACTATAGACACATGTACACAGTGAGGTTACTGCTGCTGCTAGTCTTCCTAAAGCCTGCAGGTCCTAGGCTGAGTGACAATATAGAACCTCTGCAGAAAACACAGATCTCTAAGTGAGATGCAGCATTTGCATTTCCCCATTCATTAGCCTCTGTCGCTTTCACTGCCTGAAAGGCTGCTATACCAAAATCACATGCTCATGATTGATTTAGGTTATCAGGGAATGTGTTGGAAAAGAGACCAAGTGCCAGCCGTGACAGGTCTAGTAGTTTTGATAATAATTGGGGTGGGGTGGGTTTTGCCAGAGAAGTTGAGAGCACCTTGTGGCCGCAGTGGGTCCTGCCCACAACACACAATTAGGTGTGTTACAGTGCATGGGTGCAACTGTGGCTGTTCACAGCTACATAACAAAGACCAGCCCTGGGCAGGTTTAATTTCTTGTTCATTCCTTTCTGACAGATTTTTTTTTTTCCACTTCTGGCAATTTTCCTGCTTTTAAGAAAAAGAAAAGGGGCTCTGAGCACTTCCCAGCTGTCCTCAGGAACAAGAGGTGAAAGGCACTGAGCTCTATTGAATGACTTTTTGACTGAAGGAGAGACCTATCAGGAGGTGATACAGGTTTTAAGCGAGGTTCATATCTCCTGCTCTGGACCAACAGAGAAAGAAAACCACAGTCCTGATTAACGGACTGGAGCATCTCCCTTACGAGGAGAGGCTGAGGAAGCTGAGTCTCTTTACCTTGGAGAAGAGACTGAGGGGTGACCTCATTAATGTTTATAAATATTTGCAGGGTTAGTGTCAGGAGGATGGAGCCAGGCTCTTCTCATTGACCTCCAATGATAGGACAAGTGACAAGGCATACAATTTGGAACACAGGAGGCTCCACAGAAATAAAAGAATAAAAGAAAAAGCTTTTCCACAGTGAGGGTGACAGAACACTGGGAGAGGCTGCCCAGGAAGGTTGTGGAGCCTCCTTCTCTGGAGACATTCAAAACCCTTCTGGACACATTCCCATGTGACTTGATCTAGGTGTTCCTGGTCTGGCAGGGGGATTGGACTAAACGATCTTTTCAGGTCCCTTCCAATCTTTGACACTCTGTGATTTGGTGATGACTACTCTGGGATTCAGGAAGACTAGGTCTTTCTGGCTTAATACACATCTACTGTCCTAAAGTGGCCTCATGTATGGTACCATTCTTCACCTGGAAAGCTGACATAAATGCTTGAGATGATCTTTCCTTAGATGCACAGGCTTCAGTCTCCCTGAGATAATAATTTAGTTTACCATTACCAGAGCTAGTACATGGTCTGGAAAACTTCCCTTCTAGGAAGGACTTGCACCCTCAGAGCACCAAATGGTCCTCACTTAATAATAACTTTGTATCCAAATATAAAGCCCACCAAAAATCTGCTCCCTTCAGCCACCCTCAGCTCCTGTGTCATGTCCCACCCTATCTTTGTATAGCACATCTACCTGCTCCTGTGAGCTGTCCTTCTGAGTGAGGAGAAGGTTCTCCATGTAAAAGCCATCAGGAGATGTCTTTGAAAACTTATGCAATATATTGGTATCTTTAAACAGAAAAAAAAACAGAGAATGGTGCCATGTCCTCACCTGACACTTCAAGAATTCAAAGACTCTCAGAAATGTCAGCTAAAACAGACATCTGGAGGTCATCAAGTCCAAACCCCTGTTACAGGAGGGCTGTTGCCAATACTAGATCAAGTCAGCTGTGACTATTGATCCACTTCCCTATAGGCTGTGATGAGTTCAAGTTTAAACTTTTCTTCTCCTCTATGCTTTCAACTTTTCTAATACAATCACCACTGCTGCCTCTGTATTCTCCTGGCTTCTGCTCCCTCTGAGCTCTTTTTGCGATTTCCTTTTATATCATCCTGCTGCTATCAGCTTTTTTACCATTACAGTGAGGACTGTGTTTGAACTGCTGCACGTCTTTGATCCTTGAAAAACAAAGCATGCTGTTTCCTGCCCCCTCACAGACCACAGGACACTGTAAGCATGTGCTCAGAGCACATTCACTGAGTCTTCGGTAGAGGCTTTTTTGGGCAGCCATATATGATTTAGCAGAAAGTTTTCTCATTTTGTTCGGCTTTCTTTGATAAACAGGGTTAAGCAAAGGAAAAAACCCAGTCAGTTATAACTTGCCCAGAACCTTACAGGCTATGTACAAGGATTCCTCCCCAATACCTCTTAAATAGTTTATAGAGAACATAAAGACATAAAAACCATTAACCATTACTCAGAATGATTCTGCTTCAGGGAAATCACTAGGAATACAAGGAGCATGAGAAACACCTATATTATCTCTGAGACTAAACTGAGACAGAGCCGGATTCCTGCCTAACTGTTTAACCCATTCTCCTCTCTTGCAGTGGCACAAGGGTTCCTCCTGGAACAGAGAGATGCTGCTCGGTGTTCTCTGTTTACTTTGCTCCTATGAAATCCAGCTTTTGCAATCACTAGCCTTCTGGCAGAGGGCATCCGGAGATAGGATTGTTAGAATGTCTTCCTTTACAGTAGACCATTTTGCTATGTATCACTGTCCTGGGGCAATCCAAAAGACTCAGTAGTTCCCCGAGCACCCACCACACTATGCCACCTCAAAACAAGCCTAGTCTTTAATGTGGCTTCAAAAAAGACATTAGAAATTCCTCCTCAGATGTAATAGTATGTAAAAGAGAGGAGGATTTCAGGTGCAGTGTCCAAACTGGACAACCTGTGGCCTCGTTTGGGATAATTTTTCTCATGAAATGTTGCAGCACCCAGCACACGTGACTAAGTTACTTGGTTCCACCATCAGCATACTGAGAGGAGAATTAAAACTAAACATTTCATTGATAAGCGGCAGGCTTGTGAACACAAAAATTACTCAAATTAACCAAGTTTGAAATTTACATTGAAATAATGCTCCTGATAATATATCTTACCCCATTAATAAGCTATTGGGTTAGAAAATAAAGTTGAGCTGAATTGACCTGATGGCTGCCTGTCCTTGAAAGGAGAAAGACAGCTTTCTCACTTCTCTTCTCCTAACTAGCTCATTACTAACTCTGGAGATCCCTGTGAAGACCCAGGAAGAAGGAGGCTGTGAATCCCTCCAGGCCATTGCCAGTGCCAGTACAAAAGCGGGTCACAGATCTACCAAGGAAGGAAGAGCTGAAGATCCAGACAAAATTAAGATAGATAACAATTTTTTTTCTTTTGATCTGCAGATTCAATCTAGAAAAATTTTTCATCAAGCTTCCTCAAGAAATAAATACATATGTAAAGTGTGAGTGTCAGGAGGATAGAGCCAGGCTCTTCTCAGTGACATCCAAAGATAGCACAAGGGGCAATGGGTGCAAGCTGGAATATTAATATGAGAAAAAACTCTTTCACAGTGAGGGTGACAGAACACTGGAACAGGCTGCCCAGAGAGGTTGTGGAGTCTCCTTCTCTGAAGACATTCAAAACCCACCTGAATGAGTTCCTGCGTGACCTAATCTAGGTGTTCCTGCTCTGGCAAGGGGATTGGACTAGATGAGCTCTTGAGATCCCTACCAATCTCTGACATTCTGTAAAATATTAACATGCTTAAGGCCCTTTTTTTAATAAGCATTCTCCCTGATACCATGACAAACATCATTAGGCTGTTACCTGCATACAGAGGACATAAACAGTGCATTCTGTGTGCACCACAGTGACATTAGCTACCCAAACTAATTCTGAACTAATACAGTTACTCAGTCTAATATAATCCAGTAATAACAAAATTATACTGCTTCTAGTACTCTGGTGAATTTATTTAAGTATGCATAGCATTGCTGATGTCTGATTCTGAATAATGAGTACTGCCATCTCATTTTGATAAGTAAGTTTTTGCTCTGATAAGTAAGAATGACAAGAAACACTTTTCCTCTGTTGGGAATTGAAACAGTTTCATTGCATTTTTCCAGCATTCTGGCTGTAGAAAGCTAGTATTATCTTGCTCGCAAAGATAAGTGAGAAGAAAACTATGCACAAAATTCTCATCTAATATACTCACTAGCCATGTACAAAAAGAAAAAAAGGAAATAAAAATAGAGTGGGAGCTGATCACTTGGTCTTTTATGATATCATACACATTTCCAGAAATTCTTCAGTGCCTCCCATGTCTATTGAAGAAATATGAGGACTTGAAACACTACAAAATATACTCCTGTAAAAGGGTGCAAATTACTTCATACTCAGTCTGATCACAAAATATGTAACTACACAAGTGATTTTAAGTAAAAGAGAATAGCAATGATGAATTAATTTTCCTTTGGTTTGAAGTTTTTATTTATTTTGTCTATTGAACCATAGCCTGAATTTGGATCTAAACAGCTACATGCCACTTGCAATACACAGCTGTGTTTGTATTAGAAGATAACTGATTCTCTTACTGAGTTTCTTGCATTTCACATAGCTATTTTCTCTGGAGAAGAAAAAGCTCAGGGGGCTCCTCATAGTGTCTTATTAATACCTGAAGGGGGCCTACAGAAAGGCTGGGGGAGGACTTTTTAATAGGAGATGTGCTGACAGGGCTAGGGTTAATGGATGCAAATTGGAAGAGGGAAGATTCAGGCTGTATATTAAGAAGAAATTTCTTCTTGTGAGGGTAGTGAGACACCGGAACAGGTTGCCCAGAGAGGTTGTGGATGCCCTCTCTCTGGAGGTGTTTAAGGCCAGGCTGGATGAGGCACTGAGCAAACTGGTCTAGTGGGAGGTGTCCCTGCCTATGGCAGTGGATTTGGAACTACATAATCTTTAAGGTCCCTTCCAACCCAAACCATTCCATGATATTATGAATTGGCACCTAGAGGAACTGAGCCACAGATCTCAAAAGCTGAAAGGTGCAAATGAGGTGAAAAACGTTAGTAGCAGTACGGACACCTCACAGGATGGAGAGGGCTAATCCTCTTTGATTGATTCTGGATTTGTTTTCAGGGATTGTACTACTAAATGGTTTAGAAGCCAGAACACTCAATGAGGTGACTCTCCATGTAAAAGAAAGAAAGTAAATTTTCAGATAGCAAAATTATGCCTTGAATGCTTGATACTTGCCATGATATTCTTCTAAGCTAGGTAACAGAAAGACGTGTGTGCAACCGAAGTGAAGCAACACTGTTTCAGTTTTCAAAAATTAGATCCTTTCAGCTCAAAGAATCTCAAGACCAATAATTAGGGAGATTTGCACTGGAATAACTTTAACCTTAAACTGCTCCAATTAAGCCAGCGAAAACTGTTTTTATAGATATCTCCCAAAACAGGAAAGGCAAGCACAAGCCTTGGTGTTTACTGAAATTATATCTGTGCATACAGATGAAGCAAATGTATCTGTATACAAAGCTGAAGCAAAACTGCAAGCTGGAAACCCATGAAAGGAAACCTGAATGAACAGACACAACTGAGCACATGTTCAGAAATTATTTGGACAGAATGTGTCCCTAGAGAGAGCTGCGATTATCAGACAATGGAGGAATGCATAATTTTCTGTGAGCAAAACATAAGCATTGAAGATTTTTTGAGTAAAAGAAATGCAGTAGTGTTTCCTACACAAAGAGTGAGCAAAAATATGCACCGTTCCCCCCCTGTTTCCCAGTGCCCTCGATAAAAAATGTCCCTAAATGGTTCTTAAAATGTGATATTTGACTCTGATCTAGAAGGGACATCCGCTTCTTAAGTTACCTTCCTGTCTTTGTTAACTACCAGGGAAGCTTGCACAATCAGCTTAGCTTAGATCTCAGTAAACCAATGCCAGTCAAAGTCTCTGGGATGTTTAAGAGTCTATAATAATTAAATCATTGCATTTTTTCATCTCACTGAGAAATATGGTTGGCTTGATAAACTAATATTTCTCATTGCCATGACCTGGAAGACAGACCCTAAAGTCTTTGTGTAGTATTTACTATATCCTTGTTTCAATGAATACCTTCCAAATTATTGGTCATTGTTCTTTATGTTTTCCAGAGTTAGCTGAAAAATTGTGTCAAGAATTTTTTTTTTCCCCTGAAAAGAGCAAGCTTCTCCACACATAATGTGCATTTTTATTTGGAAAAATGTGAGCCTAAAAATGAAAGTTTGGCATGGAGAGTTGGCCAAGAAGCCTGTTTTTCAGGGTATGTGTAACAAGTATGCCACACTGGTGCTGCAGAACAGATGCCACGTGTCCATTCCCAATGTGTCCAGGTACAATTTACATTTCCTGAAATATGCTTGTGCCCATACTAGCATTCATAATGTTCCTTGAGGCATTTTCCTCTCCAAAATGAGACACAAAATGAGTGGGAAATATGACCCAGTGCAAAGGAAAAAAAAAATAGTGTGTATGGGTGTATGGTCACTGAACCACAGCTCACGTAAGTCATCACTGTACCATTGAACAATGTTTTAATCTTGGTTGAAATATTTGAGACACGCATTTCTTTGAAAATTCAAGGTTTTTCATGTGACACAGCCATTTTCCCACTGCCAGTAACTTTTATCCTGCTACCCATGCTGCAGTTTTATTCCAACTTACTTTATAATTTCTGCTGCCAACACTGCTATTTTACTCATGCAATAAAAGACTTCTCAGGCACCTGCCTCCTGGAACCATGTGAATACCTCAGCTTTTATGTATGAAAGGGGAAGTTTCTGAATCATGTCTGTGTCTGGCAGCCTGAAAGACAGAGGAGGAAGTTTCATAAAGCTCTAGAAAGTGATGCAAGAATGTTGGCTCATTATGTATAGCTGCAGTTTCTTCCATGGGATTTCTGACCAAGGACAAAATTTCAGTATTTTAGCCTAAGGTAGCTAAGAGTTCATTTTATCAGTGGAAACCAAAAAACTTGCCCACATGAATAATGATCTATTACTGGAGATACTGGGCACGAGGAGTAAAATCATGTGGTGGGGACTTTACTAATGGGTATAACATTCCCTCTTTAAAAGAGACAGTTTTCAGACTGCTGGGTGATTAATGACATCTGTGAAAAGTGTTTTTCTAATTAGTAACTAAATTTATACCAGTGTGCCTCAGATGCTCTGCAGCATGCTTGCTGCATAAAAATATCCCTTTAAATAATGGTTTTGTCCCATGCCTATTTGTGCTGGGATTATCAAGTAAGAATAAAACTCTCCTGGCAGGTGTTTTGTTTCATGACAAAGAGTTGATAGACCTGTGAACTGAAATATTTCTTTTATAGTCTTGTAACTCATTGAACCCTACACTGCAGGATGACTTTGAGGTTATGCACATAGAGAAAAACACAGATGAATTCTGGCAATGCCCTTGCTTCACCAATCCTGCAATTAAATCACATGCTGCTGAGAAACAGGAGCAGACTGAAACTAATAGACCCACCTGCAAAGCTCTCAGCACTTAGCTACACAGTCAGCATCTCAGACAGTAGTATCAGGGATCTGAGGGAACACACATTAAATATGACATTTGAAAGTAACACAATCCATTACAGCAGACAGTACTAGCTTTGGAGAAGACTTGACAGACAATGAAGTGATCAAAGGGGCTTTGATATGTCTAATTTTGGCTTACACAGCTGAGCTCTTCTATAGCCAACTGAGGTGATAAGAATAGTGGTCTCTTTTGTGTCTTCCTAGGGGAGAGCTCAACAAATAGCAACAGCTTAAGCAAGTGACGCAGTGCTGCAGTGTTTCTTTCTTCCCCCATTCCTAACTCAAATTAAATGAAAGAACAAATAGTTGCAGATTAGAAAATAAATTGAAATTAATGCCCTTTAATTGGTTCCAAACATCGAATTTTCCTAATAACTGTGAGAGAATTAGTATTACCTTGCAAATGTTAATCCTTCAGCAGAGTAATTGCCAGTATATCTCTTCCAGTAGATGATTCAGTTTTTCCATTTGTGACCAGGGAAATGTGTGCCATTCTGTATTCTCACAGCACAGGTGTGTTTAACTGGGAGGGAAGGGATTTTTACATCAATAAGAAGTAATTTATGAATGCATTATATTGGCGCTGTTTCTGTGAAGCATCACAACAGAGTTATATTGTCTCTGCCAACTACACAGGGTAGTAATAAATCAAATCCATTATAAGAAAGTTTCTGCAAAATATGTAATAGAATTATGCATTAAACTGGACTGAGACACAGATGTTTGAAAGCAAAAGTTGAAATTTTAAAATTGCGATGAAAAAACAAGCCATTTTCTACTACACAGAGGCTTACTGCCTAATGTTCTAGCAATGTTTAATAACTTAAATGTCCTTAGCAACTTCCATCACTCAGCACTAGACATTTGCAAGTGAAACAGCACATTTGAAATGTTATTACCCACCATGGGAATGATGGGTGTCAGGTTATGGGATATGGCAACCACACCAGCCCAAATTCCCTAGGAGTGGTTTGAAAAATCTTAAAAATAATTTCAGATATTCCAAATGCTGACCAAATTATTTTTTTCCATCACTTTTAGTCTGCTCATCACAGTGATACAGGGGATAACTGGAGATGCTATTAGTAACTGCTACTGCTCAGATGAATAGTGCCATGAGTGTGCTACCTAGTTGGTTATCCCTGGATCTATCAACAGGACCCTGAAGCCAGTGACCAGGGTCACATCTCAGGGACAGGTTCAAGGAGTCATGGAGTCACGAGGAAGGGCTCTTGGCTGCAGCCCACACAGTTCACATCCCAGACTCTGTGAGCAGCTCTCTCTACCAAAATACTTCACAGAGGAAATCAGGGTTGTGAGAGAGTCCTGAGAGGGCGGAAAGCCAGAAATAAAAATTTTACAGTTGTTTCTTGGCTCTGGTCCTGCATTCTAGCTCCTTGCCTGAGCTAACTTAAAACAGACCTGCTATCTAGATGAATAGCTGGGTTACTGGGACCTGGGCTAGTGGAGATTGAAACCTCTGACTGCTAAGTGACTGCTCATTCTGTGAAAAAATATTCACCCAGCCAGCTGTTTTCCATTATTTTTTCTTTTTTTATTTCCCCTCTCTTTATTTTTTTTGTCAAGAGACAAGAAGAGAAATTATTTGGGTTGCATAATTTTGTCTTTTCTGAGACTTCACATCTTCAACCTATAGATGGACTAGGGATAGAACTTACTCTCTAGTACTTTTTGATCTTTTTCCTTATGACATCACTGAATGAGGATGGTTGAACAATCTTGTCTTTTCCCAGCTGAACTCCTTCTGGAAAAGATTTCACAGTCAAAAACAGACTTCTGAACAACTCTACCACAATCTAACAAAAAATCATTCCCCACCTTACTTCAGACCCTCAAAGTGCCTTTACTGTTCGACTCTTACATTTTTTTTCTTAAACTTCCCTCATACCTACAAGTTTGCCAGCACAATTTGGGTGAGAAACTGCTTTCATTCAGCCCATACACTGTTCTGCCCTCATTCCATCTCTTCAAAAAATCCTCACCTCCTCTTTTGTCCTTGTCTCTTCTCTCCAATTCACTTGAGCACTGTGGTTTCCTCCTGGGATGTAGCCAGTTTTCAGCTCTTCAGATCCTAGAACACAGCCTAGGTTCACAGCCTGAACCTCAGTTTTCCTCCACACTTGAGGAGTAAGATTCTTTCTGAGGGTGTAGCTTTTCTGTTAGGAGAGCAAACGTATGATTTTTCCATGACTGAAAGCAGCATGACAGGTTTCATGAGTGTCTTGTCAGGTGGCTATGGATTGTGGACTGCTGAGGTGCAGCTTTCTAAAGGCATAACTTGTTTGGCTTCAGCAACAAAGGTGAAAGGCCATGCATGGACAACTACAAGCCATAACAATGGAAATACTTGTTTCATACTCAGAATGAGAGATTAATTATTAAAATGGAGATACGGCAGAATACACTCAGACCTCAGGCATACATATCATTTCCTGTTAGGAACAAAGTAGATTAGAGTGAGGGCTCATTCTTCTAGGGAGAAAAGACAGGAAGAGGA
>VZTY01006622.1:63061-80419 GCA_013400935.1 Turnix velox | reverse complement strand
AACTATTCTATGATTCTCTTCACTAAAACCTCCTAAAGCAACTTTTCTTGACTAAAAGCCAGAGAAAAGATCATATCATGTAGTTGTGGTGGATTTAATAGGTGATTAGACCTCTGCAGCCATATGAATTTAGTTACATTAACATCCCACTTGATAAGGATGATTTCATGGGCTTTTAGCCTCCACAGTTAGGGCCCAGCCCCAGATGCCACATTCAAGCATACCTCCAGTGGAACAGAGAGAAACACTGAATTACTGCCACAGAAAAAAAGACCAAGCAAACCATTTGCCTTCTCTGCTACATTAAAATGTGCAAGAGGTTTCCTGCAAGCTCCCACAACCTACAGTGTGCTGGAGAGATGCAGCAGATGTGGCTGTTGGCAGCCAGGAGAAGGGATGTTTCATTCAGCATCTCCCTTTTGCAGCCCCTGGTGCAGTTTCCTACAGAGCTGCAAATAGAAACTGAGGCTGAGTCTGACTCACTGAACCTTCAAGAAGGTGACAGGTGAAAAGGAGCCATTTTTCTTTTCAGGATGAATGAACTCCCAATGCAGGAATATGGTTTGATTCTGTTTAGGTTTTGAAATTCTGCTCTCTCTTTACATTTCTGCTCCCATATGTAAAGGCTAGGACTAAGTCCCAATTCTATTGCCAGTTATATTACATATATATAATATTATATATATTAAACTGACTTTGGTTTGTATCATGCTACTTTTTTAAAGTAAAGCACAGCAAATCTGTTCCTCTCACAGATGCAAGGGAACATATTTATAACAGGGACCAAGCTGAACACCAAGAAACATTGATAATCAACACAAGAAATAAAGCAGGAGTTGCAGCTCACACAGAATGTGTGTCAAAATGGAAAAGTTCTCTCAAACTAATAAATCTGTTAGCAATGAAATTAAAAAAAAATCAGGGGAAATCTATTTCATTTTGGGAAGAAGCAGAACGAAATATCTCTTGTAACTTTCTTAGCACTGCTGTTTCTTTCTTAGACTGGGGTAATTACAAGCTGAATTTGGCCTTTTATGAATGACCTCCTAATTCTTCTCTCAAAGACCTCTGGGCATATTTCTGTTCTATATTTATCTATAATCCCATTCCTCAGAGTATCCAGAGCAGAAGCATTAGTAAATACCAGAGACCAGTGTGCCCTCTTGAGATCCCCTCTCTTGCACATCTAAAAGATTATCTGTCTTTTGATGCAGTGCTTGAACAGAATTTCCATTTCATCAGCTAATATAAAGGGACAAGAAGCACCCCTGCAATAACTCCATAGCTTTGGAAGCAGAAGTATCCTTTAGCTAAGTTTTGTATTTCAGTCACCAAAATTGGCCAGACCTGAAAGAACAGTAAATACTCAGTGTTGGCATTTTTTTTTATATACTTGTTTTTACAATTCTCATTTCATCCTATTTGTTTTTGAGCTCCTAAATGGTGATATCTGGAAATGCATGCTTTTATCTATTGAAATCTGCATCAAGAGGAGTGTGACCAGCAGGTCAAGAGAAGTGATTTTGCCCCTCTGCTCGGGACTGGTGAGACCCCACCTGGAGTTACTGTGTCCAGTTCTGGAGCCCTCAACACAGGAAGGACATTGAGCTGTTGGAGCAGGTCCAGAGGAGGCCACGAAGATGGTCAAAGGGCTGGAGCAACTGCCCTATGAAGACAGGCTGAAGGAGTTGGGGTTGTTCAGCCTGGAGAAGAACTATTCTATTCTTCCATCCATTATTTCTAGTCCTCCCATCACAGATCTTATTCAAAACTCCTACCCTGCCTTTCTGTAGTCCCCTTCAGGTACTGAGAAGTTACTATGCGGTCCCCCCTGTGCCTTCTCTTCACCAATCTGTACAACCCTACTTCCTTCAGCCTGTAATAAATGAAAATACATGAAATACATGAAAACATGTAATACATGAAAACCATCAAACATCTTCAACATGAATGAACAGGAAACATAAAAAGTAGCTTGTAACTTATATTTCATTAAGGGAATGCAACATCATAGGTAGAGGTACCATGTAACATTTCAATATTATCATTTTATGATATCTGTACCTTTTCTTTTCTACAGAGGCTGCTCATACGCTCCAGCACACCTTTTGCAAGTATATGATGAGAAGCTGAGAAGGTCTTTTAAATTACATGTGCTACCCTACAATAATGTTGAGGAAGAGTTTTGTGTCTTTTAAGAAAAAACAAAAAAGGAATCATGGAAAGGGATCATGGAAAAATCAATCTTTCAAGAAGAGGTGAATACATTTTTTCAACTATGGAAGTTTCCACAAAAATTATGTAAGGTTGCTTTAGGACTCTTTTCCTCTTTGTTACACCTGTTCTGGAATGTTAATTCTACATACAACTATTACAGACCTCTCCCTATCCTCACTAATTCTTAATTCTATATGCTGTATACTTTTTATGCAATTTCAAAGTCTTGCTCTCTACAAAACTCTTTTGTACCCTATTCTTAATTTGCAATCCAAGTAACTGCTGTAGGAGTTTCATATTTCTTGCAAAAGGAGATACACCTCCAGGATGTTTTTTTTTTTTCTTTTCTTTCTTCCCTTTCCCCTGTGTAAATACTATTATAAAAGTATATTTAACAAAAGATTATTTATTAACTGTCCTCATGTAGAAGAGCAGTGACATGATACACCCCAGCACCCACTTGAGCAGTTTGTATCAGTAACACTAGAGACAGGATCAAGTGATAGAAATAGATGTGATTTAAAGCAGTCTATTTGGAAGCTTATTTATTCCAGACCCTTCAAGCAAGGAGGAATAGCAGTTTTATAAAGATGATACTATGGTGGTAAGCAAATGAATCATTACTTGTATTATAGTTGAGTGCAGTTGGGCAAGAACACTACTACAAGTGGGAATAAGCACTACTCATATCTAACTGCATTGTATCGCTTTCATCAGCACAGGGTGCACCTGTGTGTGCCTGCTCAAGGTCACTGATCCTTCTTCACATGAATCATTCTCTGGGCTAAGGAAAACCACCCCTGATGCAGCACATTCAAACACCAACAGCTTCACCAGGCAGCATCCTCCAGAACAGCTAGGGGGAATTTGGGGTTTAGGACAGATACACGGATTAGCAAAGGCAGTTGGAGGAGATCAGACCTGGAAAAAAGATGGATATTTTTTAACTGGAGGACAAAACAGTGCTGTTGCACCTTGGCTCTTTCAGTTTCAAAGCCAAGGGAGTCTTACAAAAACAAAAAACAAAGAATAACTTGATTCTTGGTCAGTTTTCAAAGAATAAGTTTTAAGGTTATGATAACAATGAATTCTAATTAGCTTTCTCTGCTAACTACTTGAAATTAAGAAATAAAGAAAACAGGGATGGAAGTGGTAGCACAGGAAGGAGCCTTTATTTTAATTTTCAATTTTTATTTTTTTTTTTTTTGTAAAGAGGGATAGCTGCAAATTCTTCAAGCATTTCTTTGGCATTTCAAAGTGTCCTACCTGGGAAGATTCACCTGATGGTGATCCTGATAACATATAGACATGTGTGTGAATTAAAAGTTAAAAATCATCTGTGGGATAGCTTTTCAGGGCTGTTGCAGTGACTGCTACAGTTTGGCATACAGATGGATTTATTGTCAAGCTTTCAAACCACTGCTTGTTCTTAGGAAACATGCCCCACTAGCGCCTCAGGACTACAACTGCATTTCAAACTACTTTCTCTTGATTGAAAACGGCCAAGTATTCCCTCTGCCTGTAACTTCTTAATCGCTCAGACTGATTCTAAGATGACACCGAATTTTCACAGATTATGAAATTTCTAACATTGCAGCGATCCTTTGGCAGGAATTTTGGAGGGCTCATTGCCGAAGCTGAGGGGAGGAATGCGACAGAGGGGAGTCCCCGGGACTCCAGCGAGGAAGAGGATGCTCGGCGGAGAGAGGGGAGGGAGGGGATGGAGGGAGGCTGCTGTCTCACCACACACGGCCGGGCGGGGATCTCAGGTGGTCGGCATGGAGTGTGGGGCGTGCAGAGCTCATGGCTTGGATGGCAGGAGGTAAGGTATTTCTCAGCGGAGGCGACAGGTGGGCAGAAGAAGGTTTGGGAGCTTGAGGAACTGTCATTTCCCAAGTGCGGAAGCCTCCTGCTCCCTCAGAACCCACCATCATCTCCTCCTTGTTCTCCATCCCCGCGCTTCTAAGTCGGGGATGTCGATGTGTCCCCCCCTCCCACCTCCTCGGAAAGCGGCGGCCTGGCGCGGAGCGAGCCCTGAGTCTGCCCCCGCCTGAGGGGGTTGCGTGGAGCGAAAAGCTTTGAGGTGCAAAAGCTCCACTGAGCCCGTCCGTCCGCCTCCGCTGAGTGACAGAGCGGGCCGGGCGGAGGCGGACCCGCCGAGGACCNGCCACCCGCTCCGCCCCAACACCTCCGCGGTATGGCCGGCGCGCTGGGCAGGGGGGCAGCGAGCTGGCGGATGCGGAGCTTGAAGAAGGAGAAGCCGGCGGAAGGCAGGCAGCACGGTAAGAGAGGCGGCCGCTGCGGGGATGGGATGGGATGGGATGGGATGGGATGGGATGGGATGGGATGGGATGGGACGGGATGGGATGAGATGGGATGGAAGGGGAAGGGAAGGGAAGGGAAAGGGGAAGGGAAGGTGCGTGTGGACATCCCCGCTGACCAACTTGTCCGGGACTTGTTTGCACTCTCGGCGTCTCCTGGGCCGGGGGGTCTTTTTTTAAATCCCACTTCTGCATCTACACTCCCCCTGCTGCCTCTCTCCTCTCTTATTTACCGAGGCGAAGGGAAGAGGAGCGGTGTTGGCGTGTGTCTTGGCATCTTGCTTTGATAGCAGCTCCTGTGATTGTTGGGGAAAGCTTTGGCAGCCTGGCAAAAGCCGGTGGAATCGTGGAAGAGTTCTCAGAATCTTTTTTGGCTCGATCTGCCTGGTCTTACTGCCCGGCAAACGCTGGTTAAAGACTTGCCCCGTATGTTCTCGTCTTTCACACACACACACATCCTCCCACCCTCCTCCCCTCTTTACTGATTCGGGGAGACAGATGCTCTTTTCACAAGCTAGGCAGGAGGCAACCACTTTTTCCAGGACCAGATCCCGACTTTGAACACATAGAAGGGACTGGTGATGCATGAACTGTTGAAAACAAGTGTTCAGGTTGGTGACAGAAGAGTAAATGCGGTTACCCGGCGCCAAATGTGTCATGTATGTTTTCTCTACTGCACCTTTGGCAGAGCTGCTTTGATGAGCAAACCCGACTGTTTGTGGTGGAAACCTCCATTGAGTTTCTTTTAGCTATGTACACCCCCGGATTTTCAACCTGTTGTTTCGCGAAGTGTGTTTGCAGAAGCCTCTGACCTGATCCTCTTCAAGGGTAAAGCAGCAGTTTTGAGTTGTGAACTCTGCCTGTGATTTGTGCTCGTTGGTTGTCAGAGGTGTCAGCTCCCAAAGTAACTTTGTGCCTTTTCTGGAGAAAATAATTTGGCTGAAGGGAGTATTTGTGTTCTTCACAGAGCACTGTTAGCACACAAGGTAGTCTTGACAATAAAAGTATTGAGATGATGGGGAGCCTGGAGTCTTACATGATGGTTTTCTGAAGAGGTTGCTCACTATGAGAGTCCTAGACCCAGCTACATCTCTGAAGTACAAGGAAAGCTGGAAGTTGCTTCTCTCACCAGTTGTCACCTGGAGATGTTAGAGCTGGGTTGATTTTTCAGCTACACCTCCTGTTCTCTTTTGCTTGATTGTGCTTCTTTCATAAGGCAAAGAGAATAAAACTGCTTAAAAAAGTTGTAGTTCCAAGCATCATGCAGGTAGTTGGAAATAACTCACATGGAAAGCAGAGTTTGTAGGTCCCCTTTAAGTCATATACCTGTTATTTGTGGGTATTATACATTACCTAGACACACAGAACTAAATCATGGATGCAGGGGAGTTGTTGGGAATTCTGACACTGGTTTGAGAGGAGTCAGAATTGAACCTGCACCTGGTGTTTTCCATAACTTTGAAAATTTAAGCAGCATACCAAAGTAATACACATTTTTTTTTTTCTCCCCAAAAGTCTTCCTGTAACACAATCAGTATTAAGGATCACAAATTAGGTCTAATTTTGTCTTTACCTTATTGGAGCTGTTAATAGATAATAAATGACCTAGTAAAACTTTAGATGGATAAAGCTTTACAATTATGGCAAAGGTTCTAGTACTGCAGTTTGCTGCCATGGTTAAAATATTATTAGCACAGCTCTGCCATAGGTTATCCATATTCTGCTGAACAAAAGATGTGATATGTGAGCTGTTCCTTAGAAATGGTTTGGAAAATATCACGTGACACTAAATTCTCACTTAAGTAATTACTCCTACAACACAGAACACTAAATTACGCTGCAGCACATATAGTTTGCATCCCAATTAATTTTCAACTGTGCTTTAAGGATAATCATTCTTTCTGTTGTCCTGTGTTTTGCAAGGTGCACTGGGCTTATTTACTAGGTCATTTATTATCCATTAACAGCTCTGGTAAATTAGACCTAATTTGTGTTCCTTAATACTGATTGTGTGCTACAGGAAGACTTTTGGGGAGAAAAAAAAAAATGTGTATTACTTTGGTATGCTGCTTAAATTTTCAAAGTTATGGAAACTCTGTTTTCCAAAAATAGACTCTAAAGCAAATTTTGGCTTTTGTATGTATTGACCACCACATGCAAGAATAGAAAAAGTACTTAGAATGTTCAAGCTGAGCCATTACAGGGGTGGTAAGTAATATAGATGAAGAGTAAAATTGTGTTATATTGTCCTGTCAGCAGTTTTTAACTGGGCTGGACTCATTCATACACACCTGCCTGATTGCAGTCATCAAAGTGAAGTGTGTAGTTGGCTTATTGAAGAGAACTGGGAGATATTGAAATGGGAGATAATGCTTTCAGTTTGGGGAAGTAATGTTGTATTTCCTTCATACTTTTTTTTTGCAAAGCCATTTCAGTGGGCCACCAGTCTGTGTGGGTAAAATATTTGTAGCTCTCTGTATCTTAATGGCACTGTTAGGACTGAAACCAGCTGAAAATCAAGCACAATATTGTGTATGTTCAAAGGTGAGTTTATTCTGGCATCATTTAAGGGTCTGTCAGGATGCAGACTAAGCTGTGGAAATCTACTGTTTAGCTGAATCAAGTTACAAGTATTTGCCAGCTTTGACATTCTTTTCACATTTCATATGAGTAATTAGAGAGATATTTCTCTATTTTTATTTAAGGGTGTTTTCCTAATGATCTCCTAATGAGCTCCTAATTGTAGCTTCATATTATGTAAAGTAGGGTTAACATTTCCAGCCATTGCAGCCTAGACAGCAAACAGGTTGGTCAAGACTCCAGTAAAAAGTTCAAGATCCTGTTAAGATGATGAATATTAACAATCTTGTTAGAAGTCTGTTTTCAAATAATTTCATGTTGGGTTAGCATTGGCACCTTACCTCTAAAATCTCCCAGGGGCTACAACCAACATTCTATTACAGCTGCTCTAAGCAGAAGATGTTAAGGAGCAGCATAATGGGAACTGGAATATAAATCAAATAGCATTTTAGTGTTCTACTTCAGAAAGCTTTGAAATGCTGGAATGAAAACATCTCTGCCCTGGAGAAGTAGATACAGGAGGTTTCTGACTAGAAACTGAGAGACAGAATGATGTGTCAGGTTACTTGACATCACCAAAAATTACTTCTGAAGAAAGAGCAATATTTTATATTCCCTTTTAAAGCCACATGAAAGTTCTACAGTGAAAAAGTAGTTCTGTGTTCATGGTATTAAAACAATTACCCGGGGAAAGAGCACAAATAGATGGTGCCAGATGTGTGCACATATCTATGTGTGTACATACTTATGTGTGCACATAGGTGATATTTTAGATACAAAATTATAACTTATTTGGGTTTTAAAAAAAATTATTAATTTTTTGATTGTACAAAAATTGTGCCAAAATTAGGCTGGAAGTGGAAGTCCTCCGTATTTCAGCCAGCACAGTGAAATCAGTTGGTGTTGTGACAATATTTTGGATTATTCCTGGATAGATTGGATAAATAAATGTGAGCTACAGCAACTCAGACCTCTTTTTTTGCTTGGACATGCTAATTTTTGTCTTCACCTGTCTAGTGATGTTACAGAACAAGACAAAAACTCTTTTATCCATTTTTGGTGTTTATTTCTTCTGACAGTAATGGAAATGTACCATGGTAGGGTTAGAAGTCAGCAGGTTACCATTCCAGAGAAGTGGGCAACTCTACCTTTATTGAACTGATGGAAAAATCATACATACTTGTCCATTGTTTGCCTCTTCTATAATCCCAGACATGCACATATTTTAATGACTTCTGTTTGCTACTGGCTTGGACTAATTCTGCAGTTGATAGTAGGGGAATGAAGTTGTGTTTGAGCTTTCCAGTTTCAGACGTTTTCATCTTCACATATTTCTCCTTGAATTATTCAAGAATGTACTTCAGTATTTTCTGTTGGCTTGTTCACTTTTCCCTTCTGTCTCCTGGGAAATTACATTCTTGGTCGTCATCTTCTGTTTAGCTGGAGGCATAGTTCTCTAAGCCTCACTCTGATATTTGTAAAACTAAATGCCTGAAATTCATGTAGGTGTTTCTTTATTATATATTTTATGTATATATGCAAATATAAATCTACTTAATATAAAACAATGGAAGCTCTCTTCTTGAAGCAAGCAAGCCTCCTTTCTGTGATCAGCTGGAATAGTCTGTGAGCAGACTTTAAATCTTAGAGCGTTTTTCTAGTCTGTATGTTCAGAAAGTGTGAACATTGATGTTATTTCTTCTTATATCTGCCAACACTTTGATGCCTCAGTCAATTTTGGAGTCTCACCAGCAAGTGTTTGCCATGTGAAATGAAGACCTTTCTGTGAAAACATGGCTTTCAGACCAAGTGGATGCATATAGGGTTTGACCTGGAGAGCAAGAGGGTTTGCTTTACTGAATGTATTTTAACTTGGTTAGCCTTTTCCTTTCCTTTTCACTATCTGGTATCTCTTTACTTACCTTAATCAGACTGTATGCATAAGAGGAACAACTTCTTAAAGAACTTGTATGAACTTTAGGAGTTAAGCTTCATTCTGTGGATGTATTGGAGTCTTTTTTAGATACAGAGATTATTTTCATTAATTTTTAAAGTTTGCACTTTAAAAAACCCCAAAATTTCACAATAGTTTTACTGTAAAAAAGGTGATTCTCTTCATGGCTAGGAAGATGTGTGGTAAAACCAGTAAATATTTGTGCCTTTTTCCTCCCTGGGTCTTGGGAGAGGTTATTTGTGATACTGAAATAACCTAGCTGTCCAAGTCTCACAATTGGAATTAAATAATCACAGATAAGCCACAAATCTAGCTATTATTCTAAATCTGAATTTACAATAGAATGACAAACCCTCCTTCTAGATCTTAGGAGCACACTGCAAATACAGTTTTATGATATTCATTTCAATCCCATTTTGGCACAGAAATACAGAAAAGAAACCTAAGACCTAAGAAGAAACCTAAGAAACCTCTATTCCATAACCAGATTTATTTTTCTGACCTTTTCCTAATGATCGATTTGGAGAGTTTTAATCAGAGAGAAGTCACAAATCATAATGCTGGGAAATGCAAGGTGTGCTTTAAATAGGGGGAAAATAAAAGTCCTAATCATTTGGCTCTTGCTGTTTAAAATTGTGAAGCTAAGTGAAATAGTTACTCTAACAAAACTATAGAAACTATCTCATTTTAATACATTTTGAAGTATTTTATATTTCAAGTAACCCTGGCTCAGGAGTATTTTATTCTCACATCTGGAACTTTCCAGTCTTAGAATTCTGTACAGTGTATCTGCTTTTGTTTTTCCATTTAGCCTTGCCATTTTCTAACAATGAATCATCTTGTCCATTAACTGAAGCTGGAATTTGTGTTTATGCACTGAATTTATTTCATCTTGTTGCCATAAAAATTGATTGTAACTGTGGCAACTCTGACTGCTTTCCCATATGGATTTGGGCTGGACCTGACCCAGTGCTGCTCTGAGCAGCAGAAGGATTAGCCATTACAAAACCTGGAATATCTTTATCCTCTTGAGATTCTGCCTCTCTTTCTCATGAAACCTTAGGGCAGCATTTTCTTAGTCCATCTCTGTCTAAATGAAATTGGGTAGAGGCTGTAAAGTCAGGGGAAATCATAGCAGAGCTGTAATACTCATGTGTGTAACAGTCAAACCAGGAATGCTGTTGCTGAACCTTTGAAATGTTCTGTTTTGTTGATGAATTTTAAATTAGTGCTGATTAAAATCCTGAAGCGTTAAATAAAAAGGGAAACAAAACTAAAATGACATTCTTTGATTAAGTTAATAAGGTTAATAGAGCAGGCAAATGGCAGGGTGCAAATGAAGGGGCCATGTGGCAGGGAGGCTGTGCCAGCAACTGTAAATTTACACCTCTGCCATGTTGGGTGGGCTTGCAGATAGCACTCTGGCTGCTATTTAAGTTGAATGCTTTGAAAATTAATGTTCTTTTGTTAAAGAGGCGTTATGGTGCCTGTACCTTGACTCATTTGATAGTGTTTAGCCTTAGCTCACTTTGTGACTAGACCATTGCAATGGTTTTCTTCATTTCTTCATTTTTCTTCATTTCTTCATTTCCATGAAAGAAACAACTCTGTTGCATTTAGGAAGATGAATACTCCTATTTGTTTAATAAGTAAAATGTGACGTGTTCTTTTTAAGATGACTTTGTGATCGGGTCTTGTTTGTTGTGATGCCTGAGAGTATTTTTGTGCGCTCTCTATGGCAGATTTTCATTAAGAGCAGTTGATACTATGTTCCTGTGGAAAGTATCAAAAAGTAGAAATGAGAAGGAATTAGTGGGTAGAGCCTTCTGAAGGTTAATCAAAGTAGAGCCCAATGGCATGTGGGAAGAAGTGGGGAAAAAAGACTTGTCTCCTCCAGCAGCGCCAGCTCTGCTCACGCAGGAGATCTGTCGCCAACTTTTCCTCCTGGGAACCCAAAATCCAACCTTTTCCCCCCAAATTCCAAATTCTCCCCTTCACAATCCTCAAATTTCAGCAAAAAATCCCCAAATTTCAGCAAAAAATCCCCAAATTTCAGCAAAAAATCCCCAAATTTCAGCAAAAAATCCCCAAATTTCAGCAAAAAATTTGCAAATTTAGTCCAAAATTCACAATTTTTGTCCCCCAGGGGCACAAATCATCTTGGTTTTTATCTTTATCTGGTTTTATCTGTTATTGTCAGTGACTGCTTAGCTGTACAAACCATTCCAGTTTTTGTTCAGTACTTACATCTCTGAACTTCTGAAGTTATGGAGCTGCCTGAACTGCTGCTATTTGTAATGAGGGGGAGGAATGGGATGTGGGGAAGAGATTCTCTTTCTCCAGGAGTTGGACTGAGTAGATTTGTGTAGCATAACCAGGTGTCCTCATCTATTTCCTTCTTTTTGGCTAATAGTCACTCTAGTATCATGTGGGAGGTCACAGCTGCTCCTAGACAAGAAGAGGGAGGATGTAAAAATTTTTAAGAGGTTAAGTAAGAGGAGGGTCTGTAATGAGGATCTGTCTGCAGAAAGATCAAGGGCCCCTTTTGAGGCATTCACATCAGCCAGGATCAGCTGCTGTGTTCTGTGCTGGGCAGAATGTCTCTGGGCTTCTGCATAATTTTAAAATATAAGACAACCTAATAATGACATCTCAACATCATTGATATATAGATTATAATATTCAAGTTTTAGTTAGAAGGGATGGAAATGCAATCTTCAATTTTTATTTAAACTTAGAGGTGTTAATTAGCTATTTGGAATTCCAAGAGATGTTCAGGTCTGCCAATCCATTTAAAAACTGGAGGAAAGTGGTCATTAAAACACAAGAAATGCTTTTCCAGCCTGGGTGATGTTGGACTTCAGCAAATTTTCTATGGCAGGCTGCTTCCAGCCCAGATATTGATTTCGGTTAATGCTGAAGTAGCCTGAGGGGTGGTCAGTTGTTTGTGTTGATGCTACAGTTGGGTGCAGCCTAAATTGCTCCAAGCCTTGGCCTGCCAAGGCAAGTTCTAACAAAGCAAAAAAGAACTCATCACTGTTTTTATTTCATAGAATCATAGAATAGTTTGGGTTAGAAGGGACCTTAAAGATCATCGAGTTCCAACCCCCCTGCCATAGACAGGGACACCTCCCACTAGATCAGGCTGCTCAGTGCCTTGTCCAGCCTGGTCTTGAACCCCTCCAGAGAGGGGGCATCCACAACCTCTCTGGGCAACCTGTTCCAGTGCTTCACCACCCTCACTGTAAAGAATGTCTTATGTCAAGTCTAAATCTACCCCCGTCCAATTTGCAGTTTCTAGTCCTCCCATCTGATATCATATTAAAAAGTCCTTCCCCTGCCTTTCTGTAGGACCCCCTCAGGTACTGATAAGTTACTGTGAGGTTCCCCCTGAGCCTTCTCTTCTCCAGGCTCATGTTGAGTTTGTCATCAACTGACACTCCCAAGTCTTTCTCTTCAGAGCTGCACTCAAGCCACTCTCCACCCAGCCTGTGTCTGTGCTTGGGATTCCTTCGTTGTGTGACAGGAGGATATGTTGTTGTTTATCACTGCGAAGTGGTAATGGTTTGATTAGAATATGAGCATACTTCAGGTGTTGCGGTTTTTTAGGTTTTTGTTTGTTTAGTTGGTTGAGGGATTTTTTTTGTGTAGTCTTTGCTTTGTTAGTGTCTGGGCTGAGAGCTAATCCCAGCTCAATTCTCTTAGTTCTTTTGGGAGAAGGCTATATCAGAAAAGGAACACCTTGCAGAAAACGTAGGCTGGAATGAGATTCTGATCTTGCTATGATTTAATCTTGTGGGGTGAAGCTATAGGCACCATATCAATTGGTGAGCTTATTTTCTAGGCTTTTTGTATTCTTCTGTTTTGCCATTTGTTCCACGGACTGAAGCAGATAAATGATCTCACAGAAGTGAAGATTACGAGACACCTGAAATATTTTTTTACTGTTCTTTATAGCTTTGAGCAGTTGTTCTGTTGCAGAGAAGGTAAATCTGAAAATGCATCCTAGATCATGGACAGCTTTATTTTCCCTGTCATTCCTGTAGCACCATGAGGTCAATTTGATGACAGAAGAACATTTTTAGCCAATGCCTTTTGTGTTATTCACACTGAAATTCTATGTTACTACTTTCTTAGTGAAAAAGGGGAAGGTTACAAATTTCTCTATTGGCATGATATAAAAATAGAAGTCTTTTTTAATCAAGTTAACTATTTATATCCTGATTTATTTAAATCCATTGCATTGTGTTCAACATATCTAGTGGAAACTTGAGGAATGCATAGGATAATTCAGGATCCTAAGGAAGGTCGCTAGTCCAGTTTCCTGCTTTCTGTCAGCTGTGAGATCACACTGGGCTTTTCAGGAATTTCTTCAATCCTAACGAGATTAAAGGAAGGAGAATACACAAAATCTGTCAGCTGTTTGGCCCTTTCACAGATCAAAATTCAAAATCAAAGCTGAAATCTTTGGAAAAGGAGATGGTTTAGTTAATGGCTATGTCTTCCTGGAAATAAGGACAAGAGTTAATGATATTAAAATGATTCTACTGATGAACTGAAGTATCATTTGCAAACTGTAAACTGCTTCATTATAAGATATTCCAGATATACTGTGGAAGGCTGATAATTTCCTGCATGTGGCTCTCTGAATAAAAAGAGTGAATTTCCTACGTTTGTCAGAGGAAACTTAGAAACATGGTAACTTTTTGGAAAGCAAAGAAGAGCTTTCCAGGTTTCTAGTTACCCTTTGCATTAATCAGATGTATGCGTAAGATTTTGTGACAAGAAGGGTCTTGGCAAATTGAGTGACTGGAATGTTCCACTTGAACATGGAAATGGTTTCTAAAGTAAACCCACCAACCTCTAGTGCACCCATTGTCAGTGGTGTTGAAGGCAGAGAACTAGTGCTGGATATACTTAGGTGTTGCCTATCTGGATACCTGCACTGTGCTGTGTAACAGAGGCCATTTCACTAGGCTTTTTTAGTGGAAAGCTCATGTGCTCTGCAGTTGCTGGGTAGTTGGCCACAGATCTGAAGAAGTAAATACAATCTCAGTGTATTCCTGTGACTCATCCACTTCTCTAGGGCAAATCTGATTAAAAAAATAAAGAGAGAGATTAAAATTGTCCATTAACCCCTGCATTTCAGTGAACTTTAACTGCTCTTCTTATACTCAACAGCCAAGAGTAAGGAAGCCATATCCAAATTCAGACCTGTAGCTACAGGAGTGATGTTCACTGAATCTGTTTGTGAACACCAGGACTTCCTGGGCCCCATCTCTGGCTTTTCTGGCAGGGAGTCTGTAAAGCTAATTGTCCTGTTGAATTTAGGCTTCTAGTGATTTCTGTGTCCTAGCTTTAGAGTAGTAGAGTAGCTGCCAGCCCAGAGGCTCCACATGTCACCCTGCCAGCAGGGAGGGTGGGTTTCTGGGAATGTCTCCTGTGTTTGGAGCTTGAGGGAACTGCTGAAGAAGTAGTCCTACCACCTTCTGGCATAGAAGCCTCCCAGTAGATTTCAGTTTTCCAACAATATTCCTGTTCGAGAAATTGTCATGCAATACAGCCTGCATGGAGTAGTACCAACCTTGCTGGTAATATATTTTTCTGGTATAGAAGAGTACTGTTTTTCTTTCCAAGGATGCATTTTACAACTTTTAGTGCTAACAGCCATTATCTTGCATATCCTAATAAATTCAGCTACTTGGCATAGTTAATTTGTTAATATTTCTACAGGCACATAATAGGATTCATTGGGCCACGGGTACTCTCAAGGCACTCATGTCAAAATATTCTTTAGAGAACCACTTTCTGTGCTCAATAGTTTTTAATGCTATCTCTCATGGAGTGTAGTAACAACTTAAAGACTCTTGGTAATGTCTCCAGTTGTTGTATGTAGGGTGTTTAATTGTTTTTGTTTTTTGGGTTTTTTTAATCAATCTGATGTCTGATTCTGATGTTGTCCCACTGCTCCTTGTAGATTTTGCTTTTGACATGGAGATGGGGAAGTGTTTCTATCAATACGGGTCAGAATCAGAAATCTTTATTCTCAGTATTCCTTGCAGCTTGACATTCAATTAATGTGGAAGTACTTCTTGTCTGCTAAGCTCTATTTCAGGATCAAAACCCCTCAACAAAAACAAAGGGTGTATGTGGCTTTCTGGTCATATTCTTTGTACGAGGAGTTTGTGAGAGCACAGAGTTACAAACTGTGTCTAAGTTAAGGGCAACATAATTTAGAAACTAATTCAGTTAATTTAAATAATTATGATTGTCATAATCTAAGAAAAAATGAAGGATTGTATCTGCTACCAAAGCAGTGGCTGACCTTGTGGTGCAAGTGACCAGCAGATTTCTCCTAATTCTAATCTTTAAGGTGTTTCTTGAGAATTAGAACAGATGCTTGAGCAGCTGTATTTTTAAATGTGACTGTATGTGAAACTGCTCCCCACAGTAGGAGGAATTACGATGAGCTGATAGCTTTCTCAGGAATCTCTCTGTTCTCAGGTCATAACTTATTCCGAGTCTAGAATGTGGTGCAGATAAATGTGCTATATGAAAGGCAACATAAAGTACTCTCATGGTCAGCCCAGCACTGTATTGTGTGTGTCTGTGTCACCATGTTTTTGTTGTTGGTACATTTTTGATGAAGATAGCTATCACAGCAGGCACCACGAAGAACTGTGGCTGGGAACTCTGCTTCCATCTGTGTGAGCATTGTCTGTTCATATAATGTGCATGTACACATATATATAATTTAGCACTTGGTCTCTCCACATCAGTGAAGTAACATATCTGAAAATAGTTGTGAGAATGGAAGTTTGTGGGAAACAGTGATTTAATAAATTAATTTACTCTCTGTATCTATATGTGCTTTGGTTTTTGTTTTTTTAAATTTTTTAATTTTTTTAAATCTACTACTACTTTAGACACATTTCATGAGATAAGGCTGCTCATTCCAAATTTGAACTCATTGCTTTTGGCTTTGTTCACAGTCATCCCCTCCACAGCAGCCACTGTAATGCCATAAACAGAGAGTTTGACTTCAGGTGAAGAATGTAGGGAGTAAAAGCAAAAAAAATGCATAAAGGAAAATGTGGGAGGATGGGGAGAACAGAGAGAATGGTTATTCTTGCTTTCTATGTAGTGATTCTTTTTTCCCAGAAGGCTTTTATTTTAATCTTTCCTGATAGCTAAAAGAAAATAAATTCCTTTCAAATGTCATAGTGGAACTTCCATTTTAGATGGCATAATTGAAAAAATGTATGAGCAGTGCAGTTTTATTCTGCATAGGATTTATTTTTCTCTTTCCATTCGTTTTTAAATCCACCGTGGGAGGATAGTTTTGCTGCTGTACTTTTTCCCAGGATGCAGCAAGAGAAATTGCATTTGCAGTTTGTAGAGACTGAAATTAAACTTACTCTGTCCTGGTGATCTTGGTACTCCTACACACAGCACTTTTCTGGAAGAGATTCCTTGTTGTGTGCTATAGGAGAGAGTGCTCTTAATGTACTTGTACCTCCTCTTCTGCATGAAGGAACAACCATAGATTTAGGCCCTTGTAGCTCTTGAATTAGAATTACATAGAGTGTGGAGTACCTTTGTGTGTGTCTGCCCCCTGAGCTGTATCTTGTGAAAGGACAAATGAGTGTCTTATTTTGCTTCTAGAGGTTTTTCCCTGTAAAAGAACATGGGTTTAGAGGGCATTGGGCTGTTGGAGGATACCCATTATCAGCTTGCATCGTCTCATGTTCAGAACATCACTGGGTGCTAAACTATAAAATCAATAAAAAGTAATAGGGAAATGCAAATATCATCATGGCAACTGAAGGAGCAGACTGTCAGGAATTTGTTTAGTTGGGTGGCAGTGAGAAAGGTAACTTAACCCCCCTCCCCTCCATCCTTTTTCTTCTCGAGCAGTGCTGCTGTGTGGTGCAGGAAGGAAGGGATGCTGCCGTGTGCACCTGAAGGAAGGCCAAGTGCAAGGTCCTGCACCTGGGTGGAAGCAATCCCAAGCACAGACACAGGCTGGGTGGAGAGCGGCTTGAGTGCAGCTCTGAAGAGAAAGACTTGGGTGTGTCAGTTGATGACAAACTCAGCATGAGCCAGCAGTGTGCACTCGCAGCCAAGAAGGCACCAACCAAATCCTGGGTTACAGCAGTTCCAGAGAGGTGATTTTACCCCTCTACTCGGCACTGGTGAGGCACCACCTGGAGTATTGCTTCCAGTTCTGGAGCCCTCAACACAGGAAGGACATTGAGCTGTTGGAGTGGGTCTAGAGAAGGGCCA
>VZTY01006622.1:21882-62732 GCA_013400935.1 Turnix velox | reverse complement strand
CTCTTCCGATCTTTTAAGGTCCCTTCCAACCCAAACTATTTTATGATTATGATTCTTTGATTCTATATATATTTATATTTCTATATATATTTCTATATATTTCGATATATATATTCTATAGAAATTTCTATATTCTATATATATTTCAATAAAATAAAACTTCATGCTTCAGCCATCCATGTGGTAGGGATTATGTACCACTTGTGCATCTGGCCAGTTCTTTGTTTTCGGCTGTGGCTTCGCTGAAGCAGCTTCAGGTATAGATAAATGCTCAAATGACCTTAGTGCTCATGCGGCACCTTAAGTACATGCCTAACAGACCATAAAGCAATAAATACTTGCCTCTCTTACAGAATAGAAACTGAATGCCTATGGTCCCTATGGAGAAAAAATTTGCCAGTAAGAACAGAGAAATCCCAAGATCAGCAAGGATGTATTTTATATAGTGCTGATCCTGTCTTCCACAAAGCTTGTTAATGTCAAAAGACTCCTGCAGTATATATGTGTTTATATATATATATAAATAAAGTTAGCTATTTCTCTTCAACAATTCCAGCAGTTTTAATTTACATTTCAAAGGTAGAGAGAGACAGAGCACTAATGTCTATAATTCCAGTAGTTCCCATGTCTGGATGACTGTTCTTGTAAAACTGACACAGTATGAGCCGTTGTCATCAATTTCATTTGTTCCTTCTTCTTAGATGAGCCTTTAATATCCTGCTTGCTAATCCCTGGTTTATAATCAGATTTGACAGAAGGTGGTAAATACCTTGATGTGAGAGTCTATAACAAGATAGAACTGTCATTTCTCTCCTCACTCATCTGGTGAGCTAAAATTTTGTTTGCTAAGTGTGAATAACTTTATGGCTTGAAGCTTAAATCTGTCTAATTTCAGGCCATTTTCAGGTGCATCTGTTTACTGGAAAGCCTTTTTTTCTCCTTTTGAAGAAGGAAGAGAAAGGCTTATTTGTTGACTTGCCTCTGAATGTTTTTAAAAGCAATTTGATTAATTATTCTGTTTTCCCAGAGTTTGATAACATGCTGATTTCAAGCAAGACCTGAAATAAAAGATATTTATCGTGTGCATCATCATTTTGCTTCCTGAATAAACCCGCTACTGAATAGCTTCAATGCTTTCAATAAAAATTGCAGTGAAGCGAATAAAAATATATTTAATAGGTGTGTTTAGCAACTCCGTGCCTCTTTTTTTCTTGTTTTCAACTATTTTGTATAAATGTAGCAGCTGCATAACTTCTGCATTGCTTCCTATCAAAATGGAAAAATCCTCTTTCCTTTCTAAGCCATCCTCTGGCTTAATAAATGTTTGTTTTATTCTTAACTATTTCTACCTGGTTGTGTCTCCTCTTTAATTTTGATGGTGATGTTTCTCCTCTTTGGAAACTGCTGTTTTTACTGATGTGGATGTGAGGAAAATATCTTTTTGTCATTTGGAGTACATGTGGCATAGAGAACTCTGCAAATTTCTGATAGAAAGGGGAAAATCCGATTTCGGACAATGCAGACAGTGCAGTGAAGGACTTGTTTAGGGCTCATTACTGGCAAATGATAAAAATCTTTTTCTGTTGAGTCAGTGTTTCTGAGTGTTTCATCCACCTGCCTTTTGGGTTCTCACTTAATGTGCTATTACAGAACTTTGAAGAAGGTGTTGAAAAGTTGCATTCAGTAAATGAGCATTACAGTTTTCTTATTAATGCTACTTTTCCCTCTGGCCAGCTTTTCAACTTCAGAGAGTTTATTTCTTCTCCTGCACTTAGAATTAATTTTGTATGCCTTGTCAGCCAAGCTGTTTGAAGCTGGAGTAAAACACTGCATTCAGCACTTCCTGACGGTGAATACTTGAACTGAGCTGGTCTTACCAGCAAATGGCAGTGTCCAACTGACCAGGAACCAGAAGAGAATCTTCTGGTAGGAGGAAATTGGAATGTGTATGGCAAAAGACAAATATAATGTGGACTTTAATGAATGTGAATGAGTTGCAAACAATTCAACATTCAGCCAAAAAGTGATAGAATCATAGAATAGTTTGGGTTGAAGGATCATCTAGTTCCAACCCCCCTGCCATAGGCAGGGACATCTCCCTCTAGATCAGACTGCTCAGTGCCTTGTCCAGCCTGGTCTTGAACACCTCCAGAGAGGGGGCAACCACAACCTCTCTGGGCAACCTGTTCCAGTGTTTCACCACCCTCACTGTAAAGAATTTCTTTCTTATGTCAAGTCTAAATCTACTCCCTTCCAATTTACATCCATTGTTTCTGGTCCTCCCATCAGATATCATATTAAAAAGTCCTTCCCCTGCCTTTCTGTAGGACCCCCTCAGGTACTGATAAGTTACTATAAGGTCCCCCCTGAGCCTTCTCTTCGTTTGTGCCAGCATGTGAGCTGAACTTTAATTTGGGTAGTAAGGACTGTGTCCACCTGAGATTTTTGGAAGGTTTATTACTGAAAACATTAAAACTCTATGTAATGAATAATTTATTTATTTTTATTATATACTATAGATAGATTGGTAGTAATGTCTAAGAAGAGGGTGTCTGTTGTTGAATATGCAGAATTCCATATGAGAGGGGGACACAGCATTGTCTCTGTCTCTTCCAAACAATTCTAGGTGGTATTCTGTCAGTGAACAAGGAGCTGGATTTAATTATTTAAACATAGAAGGGTGTGTAGGCAATGTCTATACAGTGGCTATTTGCATTTGAAGAATGGGGATAGATACCCAAGGAATTTACTAAGGTGAGACAGGAGGTTTTTGAGTGTGGAGAAGGATGCATATACTGGATTAAGGTAGCGTCTGGCCAAATCTGGATGCATAGAGCTTGAATGTACTTGGCACTTTGCAAAATGTCTCATTAATAGCTTCTTGAGTAAACAATTCAATTTTACAATTGTGGAATGTTTTTGAATGATGAAATATGAAATATGAAATATTCAGCAGTGACAAAGGAGGGCAAAGAAGGAAAAGAACCAATAGCGAGAGACCCTTGTCAGTGGCTGCAGCTGTACTGCCTGCTTCTCTGCTGCTGACTCATAGCCCTGTCCAACTGAGTTTGTTAGTTCTCAAGTTGCTAATTTTTGGCTTGGATAAACTTGCCACAATTATTTCTTAAGTTTTGCTAGTTCTTAATATGTAATTTCTTAATTTCCTTTATCCAGTAGATTATAAAACCTAATTTTGTAATTTCCTTTATTCAGTATGGTGGATCTGAAAAAAAATGTGGAGGTGATGAAGTATTTTACTGGTTCAAGAAAGTAAAGAGGAATTAGATGGTGGTTGACAATAGCCCTTGGCATCTTAAAAGGTATTTGACAAAAGTTTTAATTGCAAACAGAATGAAACAGTAGAAAGATACAGTTTTAATTTAACTTAATTGAAGCCAGGAAGCAAATGGAAATCTTGAATTGAAAGTCCTCTGGTATTTTTATCTCTGCCTATGAAAACATGCCATTCTCCAAGTGGAAATAAGATGATTTGAGAGACATGTAATTCATACAGGGGAAATATTGCAGGCCTGTATGACTGGAAAACAGTGAGGACAGCTTTAATCTGCAAAGATTGGATGCCTAGATGAGCAGTTAAATCATCTAGATGAGCTTCTTTGTCTTTAAGAGGAACAAAAATTTTAGGAGACCTGCATTTTTCAGTAAAGCAGTTAAAGCATAACTAGTAGCGAATGAATAGTGACTCCCAGTTACCATCAAAGATCAAGGATGTAGTAAATGGCATATATACAGGTGTGTTGTGTTTTTGTGTCTTTTTTGTCTTTCTTTTCTCCCTGTTACCCAACAGAAGACAGCACTAAATAAGAATGTCTTTGGAGTTATCTTGGTTTGGGTTGCTTCAGAGGAAATTTCAATGGCCTCTAAGGGAACTCCTGGTTGTTCAAATTGCTGCTGGTAATGTTCTTGTTGCAAAGAATGGAAAAGTCCGGGAAGAAGCTGTGATATTGTGATACTACATGGTAGCAACTCCTTGTGGCAGGCCATACAATCAAAGGATGTAAGGAAAGGTACCATTTGTGGGAAGCCAAAGGAAGAAAGACCAAAGGAAATCCTAAAGTGGTTCTAAAACCTTGTGGAAACAGCACAGTGTACATATGCTGTGATACTTCTGGAAATGGCCTAAAATAGGTGTTAATGTAAAAACTGCATACCTTCCAGTTTGCTGTGAGCCTTTAAGAGACACAGGAAGCTACAGCACAGTAAAACTAGTATCAGAGCTACCTAAAAGATCAATGAACAAGATTGAAGAGTGACACATTTGGAAGGCAGATAGCAGAACAGCAGAGGGTCTGGAAGTGGATTAGATACTTCATTGCCTGCAAAAGAGTTTTGCAGTCCGTGCCACTACCACCCCATGACAGCACACATAAGTAATTAATTTATAGTCTTTTATGCCCATGTCTTGCCCTTCTAGTTCTGCTTCTCCTGGTTTTCTCTCTGAATTTCCTTCTCTAGGCAGTCCTGTGCTCCTTAACGCTCAGTTGCCCACTGTATTCCTTAGCCTTTCTATTGTCTTCTGAGCCATTCATATCCAGTAATATTTTCCAGATTTGTGGGCTACCAATATGTTTACCCAGCGTAGTTTTCCCAAAAAGGCTTTAGCCATGATTCCAAAAACATTCCATCTGAGACAGACATCAAACAATTAAAAAAAGTCATTGCAGTCAAAGTCTGGCAAAGTTGTGAGTAACAGCAAGTGGGACCTTCCTGAAAGCAGATGATGGCAGTGTTAATGTGCTGTGCTATCACTTCTTTCTGTAATCGTGACTTTTCACATTCAGGGGTTTGAAGGAGCAAGTTAGGCTTAGCGTTCATACCTCAGAAAGAGATATTTGTTTTTAGATACAGCAGTTAATGCTGTTTTTTCCTGCCCCTGATGCCATATAGCTCCTTTTTTTAACTCCTTTGCAATGTAAGCTTAAAAAAGCATGCCTGAGGGCAACATGCTGAGTCTGTGGAGCTGTACATTCTATTGCTGACTCTGTTACCTACTCTTCCAGAACATGTCAGTTATTGCACAAAGGCTCTCTAAGAAAAGATCACCTACCTAAGTGCAAGTAAGATAAGAGAAGAATGTCATCTGATACCAAAAGGGAAGAAGAATACATGCACTGTTTATTCATGCTGGTGTGGAGACTTGTTATGAAACAATAATTTTGTGTAGAGTGTCTTCAAAGAGTTTGGGTTGCATGGCCATTACAGAGCAGCTGCTGAGGAATTGATGCATCTTGGTAAGGAGTGAAAGGTGGCAGAGATGTGGTTTTGCTTGGTAGAGCTAATACCAGAAGGTGGCCAAGAAAGCAGATTAGATGAAGGAAATGCCTGGAAAACCACAGGATCATGCAGGAAGGGCATCTGGGCAAACAGAGAAACAAACAGCCCTTCGGGAGATTGCTCTGTTGATGAATATCCCAAGATAACCAAGCACTTCCCACTGTGATGCAGACAGGAGGCCAATTAGAAACCACAGAACTGTTGCATCTGCCCAGCAGCATTTTACCACCTAGGAAAGGGAGACTACTGATTTATAACCTATCAACACTAACATATGAACAGTCAGAACTTCAGGCATGTTCTGCTAGAGCTCTGTTGGGGTTATGTTTTCTTGTTTATATTCAATGAATAAACATTTTTTATTATGAAAAACATGGTAAAAGCATCTTTCTGAAATGCAGCTTCCTCCTAATAACATCAGTGCCTAATAACTTGTTTACATGAAGACAGATCATGCATTTTCTTCCTTAGAGTAAAGAATGATTTTTCCTTCCCTCTACCCTCCAGATTCCAACTGGGAGCATATGAGGCAGCTCTGACCCAGATTCACCTGCCATCTGGACTACATTATAGAAACACCCTTTTTCTTTGCTCATAGCATCCATAAAAGCTCTTTAGCTTTGCTCCCCAGTCCATTAAAGGGAGTCTCGGATACAACTGCACAGATTACAGCAAAACACAGATGACATGTATGATGTAAACAGCTGTTGCTCACAAGCATCCAGCCTTTTCACCTCCAGTTTACTTCCAGTTTATAAGTAATGGATTCTCTTTCACTGGAGCAAGTGGAGCTGAGTTTGCAAGGAGATTGGCCTAAATGACCTCACTGCTCTCTTCCTTCATGTTAACACATGGTATTTAGCCAGCCTGTGAGGAGCCCTGGGGAAGACCAAGACCTCATTTCTCTTGTTGGGCTCAGTTCATGGAGCAGCCTAAGGGATGCTGCTAGTGTTCAAACCAAACGGGTGGCTCTTGCCTCTGTGGGATCATCTATGTGAATTGATGTATCAGAACAAAACTAGTTTGCTGGAAGTCAATAGGAATTGAAGTGGTGAATTTCCAGATTGCAATGACTGCACTTTGCACAGAGTTAAGAAACAACTTTCATGTTGACAGAGTAATGCTGAAAATAATTTCAAAGGAAGGTGTTTTCCCCAGGAGTTTTTGGTTGAAGTGGTGTTACTGCAGAAAATCACATATTGGAATGTTAATTTTTCAGCTGATTAAGCCTCAAATTATTGCTAACTGATGAAATTGGACTTGGCATACTTCTGGAAAAGACACTTTGTGATTCTTGACCTCCTGTAGAGATCCTTGTTGTTCTCTTAACTGTTTCCTAGCTCATCAAATACAATGCAACTGCATAAAAGTGAGGAATGGAAACTAATTTACTGCCTTAATGATGGTCAACATTGGGATGTACTTTGGAAACTCGGTGTATAGGAGTAGAAACCAATGTTGTAAGAAAAAGTGAAGTCTACAGATATGTGATACATAGCCTGTGTCACCACATGTCTTAACACAAATGATTTTATATTCCTTTTGTACTTTTTGCAATGTATCAAAAATGCATAACCATATATCTAACTTTTAAAGTAAATTTTAAATGAGTATATGGTAACTTTGCTTTTTAGAAAAAAACACTGTATAAGTTTACTGTCAAGTGCTGTCAGAAAATTAACACCTGTGACTGAAATTTAGGTAAAATTCAGGGAAAAATTATTTTAAATTATAACCTTGCATATTTGTCAATTACTGCTGACTTTCTTAGCTATAATCCTTCAGCTAAGGAACAATGATGATCTGTTTGTCTGGTTAAGACCAGTATTTCTGGAATTTTGAATTCAAGAAAAAATGTTTTCCTTCCAGAACCCATAATGCAAGAATGGCTTACTTTTATTGTTTTTTCTTTTTTCCTGATTCTTCAAAATAATAAATTAAAAAACATAATATGGGAAATATTTTAAAAAGTAAAAAAGATATATGCACTACACTGTTTTTGATTGTTGAACCTGTTTAGGAAGCTAAGGACTTCAATATTTTTGGACTCAATTTTATCAGTATTTGGCATCTACCAAGGAGTGTGATACTTGGTACCAGGAAATATGACACACCTGTGACCTAGGATGAGGAAATTGAAGAAAACCCAAAGAATTACAGGCTTGGTTCATTGTTAGTGGAAATGAGTTTTGAAGCTTAAGCATTATCAATTACCAAAGCTTCTCAGGCTGATGAGGTAGGAATCAATGTTGTTGGCTTTCCTGTTGTAAATGACATGATTCCCATGTTCATGACAGTCTAACTCAGAGGAAAAAGTTAATATCTTAGACCATCTGAAATTAAATAATCACAGATCTGTGATTTGTGCCAGATGGGTGCCTGAAGAAATTGTAATGGCAGTGCTTCCTAAGCAGGGTAACGATGCAGACCTCATTCTGGTCAGTCTGAAGAAATCCATTTTGATGAACTTTCTTTCAACCCTATTTAGTAGAGACATATGTTGAAAGAAAACCTAGTGGGATGTTACTGCAATCTGTTTGTATTTCCCCAAGCTACTGAAAACAGTGCTGCTCTAATTGTGCCAATGATATTCTGCACAAGTACTGGGAAAGCAAGGCTGCTCAGTATGAAGCCTAAATAAATAATCTCTGTCACCTTGGTATTGCAGCTGGTATGCTGGTTTTGACTTGAGAATCCTTGTTGAATTTAATTTTTCACCAATCAACAGAAACTTCTGGTCATGGTCTTGAGTATGGAGGGGAAGGAGGGAAGAATATAATTAAACAAGTCAACACCTTTCCTTCCCCTTTCCCAGATTCAGTTTAACCTAAATACCTATCTTTCACAGTCTCAATTCTGCTGTCTTCATTGCTTATTAGATTCAGTGTTCTCCAGCTCCTTTGGTGAGGTGAAGGGAATTGCTGGAGGTGGAGTCATTTGCCATAATGGTGTATTTCTGCTCTATTTTACTGATTTTCATGCCATTCTCATTCATTAAAACCCCTGTTCTAAAGACCATCTTCGGGCCAAAGTCCCCTTGAGGGGATTGTCCCTGTCCTGGCATGGTCCACATTCCCTATAGCTGTAGTCCCTCATGGGTGTTTTGAATTGCTCATGGTTTCAGTTCCTCAGTGATGTCCCTGCTCACAGATGGCTGCAGTCTCTTTGGCATGTTGCCAGTGCCATGTCTTCCAACCCTTTTGACTGTCATGGGCTCTCTCTTAAACCTGCCTAATGGTATGGGGAGTGATGGGCTGTTTGTGGTGGTTCCAGAGACAGCAGTGACCAGCTCAGGGCTTCCTGCCACACAAGAAACCTTCTGCTACAGAAACCCCGGCTGTGCTGCCCAGTACACGGCTGTATTGCAGATCTTTTCCAATCTCATTTTACTCTGCAAAAACTGCACAGCAAGACTTGACTCAGAAGGTTTTAGAGGAAACAGTAGACTGCAAGGAAAGAATACCTGATGAATAGCAGGTAAAGAAACAAGACTTTGTAAAGAATTGTTTCTTAAATCTTTGTTGTTTCTCTTAGTCCTTGCATTTCATTGGCATCAGAGTAATCATTCCCTTTAAATAACAAAAGAGACAGCTGTATTTATTTTCTCCTGGGCTCCTTCAAGATTACCTCTGAGAGGCAGGCAGCAATGCTCATTTACCTTGAACAGCACTACACTTCACCTTATTCTTCCTCCACTGCATTTGCTATCTTGCAGAAGCAGCCACTTAGCTCACTGGGATGACGTAATTTTTTTCAGTGAGCAGAAAGTTGAAGCACTTGGGAGAAAATGCTCTCCTCCCTGTGTGCCAGCAGTCACCTTCCAGTCTTTTATTTGGGATTTCAGCAAGGCTACATATCCTGTGTGATGACTCTAGATGTGTGGCTCTTTGTTTCCCTCAGTTGTCATGTCACAGCTGTGTCCCCTCAGGACTAAACTAGCTGACACTGGGTACTTTAGTACATCTATGTGAGCCCAGAAGTGTGGTTTCAGCACAGGTTGCTGTCTGAGGGCTCTGAAGTGTAATGTCTTCTTGGTTAACACTTCACACAAGCTTTAAAAGATTTATGAGTTTTTCTAAGTGATCATATTCCAAAACTTACCTGTATATTAAAAAGGGAAACTTGGATTTGCTGGTATTTGAATGTCTGTTTGGATCCCACATACTAAGTTGAATGCTTCTAGACTGAAGGTCCTCTGACTGACATGACCTATTCATCTGAACATCGTCTGTTATATAAATTATCCAAGGCCCATTTTATTCAAAATATGCTATCATTCTGGCTTTACATAAGCTGAAGAAAATAGCTTTCTACAAAGCTGACTGAAAGTTGGTAGATCAAATTGTGTAAAAGGAGTATGGTAATTAAGTTTGAAACTATATTGAGGATGGAGGGGAAAAGGAAAGACCTTTTTGTGTTGAAAGTTATGATTAGGAAAAAAAAATTTCCCTTTGGAAAATGGGGTTTTATTAAAATCAGCCTTCAGCTGAGTCTATCAGAGCTGTCAGTCACAAGAAGAGGCCATTAGACCTGAAACTCTGCAGAAAGATTGTAGGAGACAGCCTGTCTGTTTGTATCTTCAATGCAATAAGTACTTTTTGATTTCAGACATATGAGACTATTTTATTAAGTTGGAAATGCTGCAGCTATGAATTTCTGCATTAAGATTCTTGCTTAGGTGTGTGTGTGGGAGTGAGGTGGAAGAGCTCTGCCTTATTCTATATTTATTCTATATTACGTATTTTTCTCTGTGTAACTCATCTGTGATGTTACTGAGTATGATTTAAGATGTGATGTATATGAGTGATGTTGTACAATGCATGAAGTTAATGTGTTCTGGAGAATGTGAGGAGCTTTGTATTTTAACCCAAGATTTTCTCAGCAATGAAACACCCAGGTCATCTTCATGAAAATAATTACAACTAACTGCCTGAACTGTTACTAAAGTAGTTTATATTCAAGGTGATATTTTAAAAAATAGAAAATCCTTACCTATTTTAAATATTTTCTACATTAATTGAATGGCTTTATAGCACTAATTGAATCTACCAGGAATTGAAATGATGGTGTAATATGCAGTCATTATTTTTGTTGTATTACTGTTTTCTAAATTGCTGGCTATTGTAATCAGATCTTTCAGAATGAAGTGTTAGTGAAATTGCAGCTCCTATACAGAGGGACTAAAAAAAATACAAGCTCAGAATATTTTTTTGTCCCTGATAGGTGCTTGACATCTGTTGTTTCTGATATATACAAACAGATGACAATTGCTGTTTACCCATATTTATGTGATGTGCTCTCAAACTTGTTTGGGCTGCATGTAGCCTAATTTCAGCAGAATGTGATGATACCTTTTGTATTTAGTTTTGAGGGCTTTTCTATAAGTTGCATTTTCTGATCTACATATGTATACACAAATAGAAAGCCATTGGAAATTTATCTTTATGTGATCTGAGGAGCTGGGGCTCTCAGCAAATAAAGGCTCTTTCTCCAAAAGAGTAACATGACCCATACATGTACTCTGATCACAGGAAAGAAAAAACCCAGAGTGAGTATTGCTTTTTGTTGTTTTGTTTTTTCTTTCCCCAGGTTTTGCTATATGCTGTATTGCACACACAGTTTGTCACAGGCTACTTGATCTTCCCCTAAGATAGATGGTTTCTTCAAAGAAGATTCCCAGTTCCCTCTCATATCCATCAGTTGTTCACCCAGCATCCTGTTCCCTAACATCTGCAAGCTCATCCTAAGGTGAAAAATTCCTTTGGGCTAACAGCTGTAAGATGTTTCTGCATCTTGCATGGACTCCTTGGTTGTTGAGAATTATGTGTGCACAAATTTCAGCACATGAAAGACTTTATCCAGTGCATTGAGTTGCTTCTAGACTTAGTACTGTATGTACTAGAATAAACTTAGGCAATGAGTAATGAGCAAAATAATTGAGAAAAGGTATGTAAAAAAAAAAGTCATTCACAGTCTTTATCTTGAAGAGAAAGTGCAAAGAAGTCTTTCATAATAAATGTCAGTTGTTAAAGGAAAAGCAGATTCTAAGTGCTATAGAGACATTGCTGTTATGGAAGATTATTGTTTCTCCTGAAAATTAAATGAACTAAAACTCACTTTTAATAGGTTTCACAGAGAGATGTGTTCAAGGCACTGAGCAGCCTGATCTAGTGGGAGGTGTCCCTGCCTATGGCAGGGGAGTTGGAACTCGATGATCTTTAAGGTCCCTTCCAACCCAAACTATTCTATGATTCTATGATATTTTGACCTGGAGCTGCAAGAAGACACCTGTGGAGATTAGAATCTGGATAAATTAATTTTCAAAGAAAAAGAAAATTTATACTTAAATATATTTGCAAGGATATGTTAATGTGGTGTATTAACATCTGTTTGCAGATTCTTTCCTTTAAACTCTGTGTTGTTCTGGAAAAAATTATCTGTTTTCCTGGTTATGATTGGAGTGTATGATTTGGACTGCTTTGAGTGATTGTTCTTGTAATAACAAAGAAAAAAATAACAATGTGGTAGATAAGTACTGTCACAGAAGGAGAGAAAGACGGACATGCTCTAAATCATAGTAATTATGATGTACTTTGAGAAATGCTGTAGAGATTAAAGATAGAATCATAGAATAGTTCGGGCTAGAAGGGACCTCAATGATCATCTAGTTCCAGCCCCCCTGCCATGGGCAGGGACATCCTGCACTAGATCAGGTTGCTTGATGTCTCATCCAGTCTGGCCTTGGATGTCTCCAGGGATGGGGCCTCCACCACCTTTCTGGGCAACCTGTTCCAGTGTCTCACTCTCTCATGGTGAACACTCAAGTCACTCCTCACTTTGCCTCTAGGCAGGTTTCACCTTCCCCTCTTTTCCCCCATCTACCACCTCTGCCCCACACCAACCCTTTTCCAGCTCATTTCCCCCCAAATCCCACACACCTGGGCTCCACTGGAGACTCCACCCTTCCCCAGCTGTTCCAAATCAGCCTCCTCCACCCCGTCTCCTATTTAACACCAGCAGGGAAGGGCAGCAGCCGCCATTTGCCCCCATGAGGGATGCTTCCCTTGGTGTCTGTGCTGCAGGACATCACTGGTGAGTCGCATTTCTAAGGCGGGCATGGTGGGATGAGAAAGGCTGGGTGACCTGGTTAGGCAGGGGGAGGGATATTGTAGTTATAAACTAATCAATTTCCAGGTTTGCTATCCTAATTATGCAAATTTATCCATAGAATATTAGGGAGAGGCAGAAGCAATTGCAGGTATTTTTAGTGAAAATATATTGGAAGGACTAAGCATGCCTGAAAACTGTTGTACATTTTCTAAACATTACATGTGAGCTATATATGATGGCATTTTAAAAATACCTTAAATACCTTATAAGTCTATATAATTGAGGTGCATACGGCCACCTCCTCCCTCCCCTCATGGCGAAAGTTCTCACCTCATAAACGAACAGTTGTGATCACCTCCTTGAAAGGAGGGAGGGAATTAGGACTTAGTGAGCTGAGGGTGGTCTCCGCTCGGTGGAGGTGGGGTTGGGCTCCCCACCTCGGCCAAAATGGATGTGGGAATTCTTTGACAGAGCTCCCCCAGAAAGACACAGTAAGAGGCTGTGGGGAGCGCGGGAACCTTTCACTGGTAATGGTGGGCAGCTGTCAAGATGGCTGCTGGCTTCTACGGGTATAGAGACCAAAAAAGGAGACTTCAAGTGTACTACTAGTGGACTAAAAAAAATGGGTGTAAATTGGAGGAGGGGATATTCAGGCTAGATATAAGAAGGAAACTCTTATGGTGAGGGTACTGAAACACTGGAACAGGTTGCCCGGAGAGGTTGTGGATGTCCCCTCTCTGGAGGTGTTCAAGACTAGGCTGGACAAGGCACTGAGCAACCTGATGTAGTGGGAGGTGTCCCTGCCTATGGCAGGGGGGTTGGAACTTGATGATCTTGAAGGTCCTTTCCAGCCCAAACTATTCTATGATTGAAATTGAATATTTTCTTCGTCAAATATGGATCAGATCAGTGTATGCACTTGAAATTTGTACATAGACTGTAGCTGATTAATGATGTAAGCTGATCTACACATTTAGTCCCAAACAAAAAAAAAAAATTATGAAATTTAGAGTTTTACATTTTCTTGTGTCTTTAGAGGTGGATGTAAAAAATTTAACTAATAAATTAGCATATATGCCTTCACATATAAGATAACCTTTTGGAAACTTCTGATTCAATCTATTGGAGTTATGATATTTGGAAATCAATCACGGAATGTCAGAGATTGGAAGGAACCTCAGAAGATCATCTAGTCCAGTCCCCTGCTGAAGCAGGAATGCAAGATCATAAGTTCTAGTTCCTGTGTCTCTACTGTTTAGTATAGTGTCTGTGTTCAGCATGTTTTTTTTCTCTGATGTATTATTTTGCATATATATTTATCTTGGAAAAGTTGTTGTTTTCTGTTTTATATTTGATTTGGGAAACGGGAAGATCCTCTAACATACTTGTTTATCCACTTTCTTATAACAGGTGTTGTAGTTTGAATTCATGTTACTTTATAGAAATTCGTGCAGGGAAATTTAAATCTTATGGTCACTTTTCACTAAAATGAAAAGTAAATGGTTTAGATGGTCTATTGTCAGTCATTTAGATCAAATGAGCTAGAAAATAATAATATTTGAGGTACCATGTCCATTGCCAGGGTAGCACTTAAGTCTGTAAAACAGCCCTTCTATTTCTATTTGTTATTAATTCATATCTTCCAGAAAAGTCAAGCATCTTTGAGTCAGTAAATGCAATAGAATGGGTTAATTTCAGAAATAATGCCTCTCTGCTAAAAAAAAGAAAGGGTTTAAATTTATTCAAATTCCACACCCTACATAAAAGCATTTCATGGTAATGGTGTTATTGTACATGGATTTTTTTTTTTAAATTCAGTTCAGCTCACCTCTCATGAAATGTTTTTCAAGTCCATTAGCTGGGCAAATTGTTCCACCCCCAATTTCAGGATTATGTAGTCATCTGTTGTACTCTAATTTTTATTGGCCTTTTGTTAGCTCAAATGGAAACATTTAGATAAGCTCTGAAATCCATTGTCACAGTTTAGGTGAATGACACCAACTTATATAATGTGGCCTTGATAGCCAGGAGTCCTGCAAGAAAGCTGGTGGGAGACTGTTAACCAGGGCATAGAGAGATAGAACAATGGGTAATGGCTTTGCAGTAGAGCTGAACAGGGTTAAATTGGATATTAGGAAGAAGTTAGGGTGGTGAGACACTGGAACAGGTTGCCCAGAGAGATGGTGGAGGATACATCCAAGGCCAGGCTTGCTGAGGCTCTGCTCACTGCAGGGGTTTGGACTAGAAGGCCTTGAAAGATCCCTTTCAGGTTCAACACATTCCATCATTCAATCAGAGGCTTTCTTACAAAACACATGCAAGATTTAGAGGCGTGCAAGCTGGAGGAGTAATGAAGGTTGCTAATGTCCCTGTGGCAGTACCATGGGCCAGAGAAGAAGAAATTACATACATGCCATAAGTTTCTGTAGGTAATTGTGTACTGAATTTTTGCACACATGTGCAGTGACACCCACACACAAGTGTGGCTCATAGCCTGCTGGAGGGTGTGTTACACCAGCATCTCACACTGGATGTTTTTTCTTGACATAGTCCTCCTCTGATCTCACCACATCCCATGTTAATTCAAAAGGATAAAGATGTTTGTTTGGTGCTGATTCATTTAACATAACCGATTCTTTCATCTCAGTATTCCCTCTTAGAACAGTGATGAACATATATTTTAGTAGAGAGGAATTCAGAGAGGAGGAGTGTGCCTTGGTTGATGAGGACTAGGTTAGGGACCTTTGTGTTTTGTTCTCGTTCTGTCTTTCTCATCTAAACTGGTTTTACTGGCAGCTTGATGCAACATAGCATGGTTGCATGGTGGGGTTTCAGCTGATGCTAAATCAAATTAATTGGGAAGTTGCAGCTCTCTGAGATTCTCATGCAGCTGTTTGGACTGCTTTGACCTGTGGGTTTTTCCTTCTGGATGAGTGTCATTAGCATGAGTGAGTTTATTTTACCAGGTTTTGGCAATACCATCAGATTACAGACATGCATCAATGCTATTGGGGGAAGAAGAAAATTATCTTCAAATGCTTTTTCAAGTTAATAACATCTTAATGCACTTTATTCATTAAACTGAAAGAAAGCAATCAAATTGTAGCAACATGTAGTGAAGTAGATAAACAATGAAACCTAACCATTTTCTTGGATAATACAAGGTTGATTGTACTTCAAGCACTGTGAACAAGGCAACTCTTGCAGTTATACCCAGATGACCTGTGAGCCTTTATTTTTACCCCATGCTGCAGATTTCAGCGATCTTAAGAAAACATGATGAAAAATAGATTTTTAAGTAGATACAAAATATTTTTTATTTTCTTTGGTTGTTTTTTTCTTTTTTTGTTTTTAGTTTGAGTTAATGTAATACAATATAAAGTCTGGGGATACTTTATTATTTTCTTTAGGCAGATACAGTTGATTTTACTGCCTGATTTGCTGTTTTCCCTTTCTCTTGGTATTGTTGAAGTGTATCCATGAAGTTCACACTCAAATCTGAAATAAAGCTGGTAGCTGAACAGGGGGTAGCTGGAGTTTATTCTCAGTCTCTTGAGCATTTTCTCTTTCTTGCTGTCTCTTCTCTCAGTTCACCTGTTGCTGGGATGCATTATTACTTCATTGGGTGACAGTTGGGGTTTAATCCCAAGAGGAGGCTACTTGAGCTCTCTCTGTCATGAGCATTGTAATTTCAAGCTGGGTGACACTTAAGACATGATTTGAAACTTTTTTTATTCCCAGGAAATGGAAGGTATATTTATAATTATGCTAGTGATAAACAGGAATGTGTGGAAGTTGAGAAGTACAACTGTAACTTGTGTTGGAAGGTTTAGGCTTAGGAGATAAATCATTGGACAGCTTTCATACAAAGGGACTTTGTACTGATAAAACTTTAATTAGGTGTGGAGTGTGCTGTTACTCAAGTAAACACACAAAGCCTTATTTCTGTTCCATAGCATACCTGCAAGGATAATAGATGCGCCCTAAGATTTTCAGGGTTTTTTCCTGGTAATGTTTGTGCATCATTAACACTTAGTCCTATTAACTGGATATTTCTGCAGAAATCATTGATGTTGAAATTTTTATTGTTATCTCTTGCTGCAAGACATATGACTTTCAGAAAAGATTGAAGCAATTTGTAGGTTGTCCCAATGCTGAAGACTGTTGTCCTGCATTCATTTGGTTTTACTTTTGAGTATAGGTGTGGGTAACCCAGCTCTATTTTTCTAGCAAATAAATGAAGGCATTAAAAAAGCAACAGAGTAGTGAGGATTGGATAGTAAGGCAAAATTATGTCACAAGGAGTGACAAGAGAATGATTATGGGAATGACATCTGCTTGTCTTTCTCTGAATCAGGTGAATTTCTTTGGAGAGGTTCTGCAAAGACTTAATGTTATGTTTTGAATCAGCCTATTTTTCTGCATCACCTCTTCCATCATTAAGTATTTAGAAAGATTTTTGGTTTTGTAGACTAACAGATTTACCCCAAGGTTTCCAGGGATTTATCCTGTGATGCTCCAGCAGATATCCAGACTGGCTGTTCTGTCTGCTGTAAGTTTAACAACTTTTCCTTCTTAAAGGCAGTAGAAGGCCATATCTCCTCCCCACAGGAGGGTTACAGTCCCTTTTGGCAAGGCGTGGGAAATTGTACTTTGCTTAAGAAATCTGGTGTTGAGGATCTGCAAGTTCAGGATCTACAGAAGATCTACAAAGTTCAGATGGCAGTTGGGAGCCCTGCTAATTATCTTCTTTCTGTTCTGCTAGTGAATTGTTCTTAGACTAGCTTAAAGTCAGATGAGCCAAGACTCCTGAAAGACTTTTGAATGTGTAGTAGTAATTGTTTGCACTCCAAAAAAATGAAAAGGAGAGTAGAGCAAAAGCCTGCTTTATATAGCACAGTTGGATACCAAGGCTTTACTCTTAAAAGCCTGCTCTGGTCTTTCATTTTGTTCATAGAATTCAGGTACTTGCACAGCTGTGAAATAATTTTGAGGTGTATTTATTTATAGTCTTCTCTAAGGAGTCTCACGAGGTGGAAAGCTTGTTTTCTGAACATCCCCAATGGATACCAGTTATCCAGTGCTCCTGTAGCATCCTCCATCTCAACACAGTGCAGAGCATATAACGCACTGAAATCTGTTCAACAGCAAAAAAAGACAGTTTTGAGTGAGAATTACATTTGGGTTACTTTACACAGTAGGAGCATCTGTTTTAAAATGATTCTGAAATTCACAGGTTTTAACAGGACATATGGGAGGCACTGCACCAGAGACGGACCAAGTACATTAAGGGTTTGGGAGAGTATCAGTAAGTGTGTAACCTGCTGTGGCCCTCTTAGAGGTTGCAATATGTTTCCTGCTCTGTGGCACTAAATGGAGTTGTTTCTGCGTCTTATGACTGCAGTTACTGACATTCTATTTGGCTGTTGTGGGACAGCACAAGATAGCAGGGAAATCTTGTGTTTGCTGCTTCTTATTAACTTTTTTAATGCCTCAGGTCAACCTGAGTTGCAACATCTCACCAGCTGTGCCAATTTGCTTCAGGATTCTTATGTGCAGCACTCCCATGGCATTTTGCTTTTGTAGTGAAACTATGGAAGACAAAATGCTGAAGCTGCTATATTACATTGTAGTGATATTTCTGGTACATATGTGAAAATGCCTATATTTTAAGAGTTCCAGATACATATCCCAGTGTTTTGTCTGTGACAAAATAATTATATATATATGCATTCTTTTTTTTTCACTAGTGGATGATGAACTATTTATTCTGTCCTAGTAGATTCCTGTATTTTGCTACTGAAAATGGTGGATTCTTTTCTTGAGTCACTTCTCAGGCTGTGTACAGCTAGCTATAGATTTTGATATCTCATGTGTTACAGATTTAAAAACATAGACAGCACTTGTATGTCACTGTGTCCTTCTTATTCTTTCCTCTTCTCTGCCCTCTGTATTAACAGGCTTCTGTATTTCTGTTTCTCTTTCAGAAGCAAAATGTAATTATTGCCTAGAGAAATGGCTAAAGACTCTTTTCCGATAATTTAACAGATATTTTGACTGAATTTTTTCTTATTCCTGTTATATAAAATTCTGTATGTAACAGATTCTGACCCTGTACATTTTGATGTTTGCAAGTCAACAGACTTGTATATAATTATTGATGTTACTGTTACAGTTGGATACAGATATGGTTATCTTTGTGATGGTATTAAATGAACACTTTCTAGTGCCTTTTCCTTCTTATTTTTCCTTTTTTATTCAAGGTGGAAAGGATTGTAGCACACAATTTAATAGATGTTAGTCAAGATTCTCATGGTAATACTTCAAGCAATTAAAAAACAAATGCACATAGGATAGTGTGGGAAAACTGAGTGATCATATTTTAATGGGTGTGAGTTTTCCTAGCATAAAGAGATAAAAAAGGATAGAAGATAAAGTAAATGGTTTAATGGCACAGATTTTAATACTGATATTTTTTTTTCTTGGATAGCTCAGTTCATTAGTTGGGACCTAAATAGATTTCTTTGGATCTTTGGCAGGAGAGATGCAGGAGTTGGGCAGAGGTGAATGTAATAGGTGATGCATGGAATGAGGAAGATGGCTGAAATATACTTTCTGGCTGTTGTATCTTGGAATTTATAGCACAGTTGAGGGTGCCTATAATTTTCTTCCACAAATCATATGACAAGCAAGAATAGCATTACAGTATGCCTACTTGGAAGCATTTAAGAAAGTTATTTGTTTTTAGTTTTTCAGACCATCAATAGAATAACAATATTGCAGAAGTACAGAGGTTTAAGGTAGACAGACACTAACTTCTTAAGCTTCAGTTTAAAAATTGGTAAAACTAAGGCATACACAGTCTAGTCCTGCAGTGGGATTACTCTGGGTAGAATTTATTTAACTTTAGTATTGATGACTCTAACTTGTAAACCATCTTGAAGTAATTCCCAGTGATTGTGTTGACTTTTCAGCTGCAAGGGCACAGCTAATCTGCTGAAAGCTGTCCTCTAGCTGAGTTCTGCCAAGATAATGTCTTGACACAAGCAGATCCCTTTTTGTTTTCCTTTCCTGTTTATTTTTACTTATAATACATATTTTAAGCTACTAAAAACTTTATGAACCATTTTCTGTCATCTGTGGAACAAACCTTGTGGTGGTACAATGTCATGAGTGCCAGTAAAGCAGCCTGCAGCTGTTGGAATGGAATTTTGTAGTGGAAGGGGTATTTGCTAGCTGGAGGAGCCATGAAGAACCTGCCTTTATTGAGCACAAATGTATCGGGCCTATTCTGTTAAATACAGAATATATTACCTTGATGAGATGAGGGGAAAAAATGTGCCTGGAATTAATCAAAGAGCTATGATTCATTGGTTTTAATAAATGTTATTTATCCCCTTGTGAAATGAAGGTGCTTCGTTTGAGTGTGAGGATGGTGGTGCTTATATTCTATGAGCTTTGATTAATATCTAATTCTTTGCATCATGGAAGGAGCTAATCAGATATTCAGTTTGCTAATCAGCTTCTCAATTTGATTAGTAATGTGCTAATCACTTAAGAAAATCAAATATGATGTACATTTAATTTGGGTTTTTTTTTTGACTGAAAGTTTCAACTGTCTTTGAGGACTGGGAGGTAGGAGGATATGCTTACTATTACCAGTTTGATACAGTATTATGTCCAAGGTAGCTGCTGCTCCTCCCAGAGTGGAGAGAAAGCTCAGAAACAGATACTGCAGCATTTGCTGTTACCAGCTGCACTTGAACTTGTCTTTGATGCCCGCTGTTTTTCCTCCTTAGGAGCAAGAGTGAGAAAGCAGTGTTGCCAGTGCTTAGTTCTCACTCTTCTCACTCTTGGAGTTGCAATGGGATTTCCCCTTTGTCAGTTGTTTTCTCTTTCTAATGTATTCTGGGTGTGGAAAAATCTCACTTTTAATATTTAGTTTTGCTTCATGACAGGTGTCACTGAGAAAGTGGCAAAATATGAAGTAGTCACGTGTCGCTTAGGGCTTTTTTTTTTGCACTGTTGGTAGGAACTGCTGCTTAGAGCAATGGGTCTGTTTCTCTTGTCTTCATAAGAGGAGCCTTTGCTGGCCATCTTCTGTTTCCTTTTCCTGCTGATTGTGAAACACACTCTCCTATTGAAGTAGTCAAACCTCACTTTCTTAATTGTTTTTCTTTCTCTTCACATTTGCCTTTTTCCTGATGAGAAATGGTTAGTGCTTTACTGCTGCTTTTGTTGTATGTAGGTTGTTTCATTTATGCTAGCTCATCAACTGGTGCTCAGGGTGTGTTACTGAGCCTGGACTCTCTTAAAATGAATGGCAAGAGGTGATGTACTAAAGTCCTTTAAACATACTAGAAGTTGTATTTGCAGCTTTGTTCATTAGTAATAATTTGGGTGTGTTTCAAATCTAGAGATCAAATGTAGAGATCTCTCTGCTAGGCTACAGTGGCTTTCCCATACAGGGAAATAAGCTAGGGAGTAAGCTATGCTTTACATTTATAATGTTGTATGCAATAATGAAACCTCTGATGAGGACATACGTGAATTGACTGTGTGTCTTTGTCAGAACTTGTTAAAATGAGTTGAAAAATCCTATTAAATTCTGTAATTGTTTCTTGGTTCAACTTCAAAAATACAAATTAGCATTTTAATTATTATTTATTAAGTATTTAATTTCCACTTAAATAATTTTGTGCCTTCAGCTTGTAGATGGCTTCATCCATCTCTTCACTTGTGCATTACCTGGCAATACTTGCAGTGGTGAATATTGGCCCAAATAAGAAAAGTGCATTGTAGTTGGAAGCTGAAGGCAGGGGGGTTGGAATTAATTATCTTTAAGGTCCCTTCCAACCCAAACCATTCTGTGATTCTGTGATAAGGATGGCAATGTTACCTAGCTCTGTGAACACATTCCCTTTTTCTGTCTCTTTAAATTGAGTAGGACAATGGAGGTATCCCCATCTGCTTCAAGTAGATTTAATATCAGTAATAGTAAAAAAAAAAGTGCCTTTAGTAATTTTTTATTTGACTAAAAACCCTCACATGCTGACTGTGTATTTATCAAAAGAATAAAATGTCCAAGAGCTGAGTGATAAATATTTTGATTATTGGATTTTTTATGTTACCTTGTAGAAGGCATTCTGAGTTTGGCCTATGGATGACGTCATTTGAAAATGTAGGAATCTCTGTTCTGAAGTGGTGATAGTCTTCAGCTGTTTCTGCCTGAAGTAGTTCAATTTAAATATTATCTCTATGGATGACGTCTCTCTAGAGCAGGCATGCTCTAGAGAACAGCATGCTGAATAGGAGGCTACATGTTAATATTTGATGATCATTGAACAGCTCTCATCTTTTTTATTATGTGTCTAAATAGAAGTGGGGGTCTAAATTTTACCTTGATCTGAGCTTCAAGAAGTCTGGGAGTATTTGTAGCTCTTTCTCAGTTTTAGAGTTTGATGATCATCCTAAGTTCAAGAGGGCAGATGTAGAAAGGCATAAGAAAGCTATTAATGACATTTCCAGTATGAATGTGGTCTTGTACTGACCTGTGAAAGGGGGACACTTTAAGATGGTGTTTGAATTTGTGAGCTTCAGTTATTTTTTTTTTACTTTAGTGTCCATAAAGGATTATATTCTTATGTAAGAACGAGGACTGGTTGATTGGTTTTAAGCCAAAGGGCTTTTGGGGTCAGTCTGTCAGGATGAACTCGGGGGAAGAGGGAGAGAGGGGTTGTGGCTAAGCCAAGGCTGCATCAAAGACTGGCTGAGTGGTGTTTTTTGTTTGTGGAAAGCCAAGCTCTACAAGCAACCTTCCTCTTCACTGTGAATCCATAAGGATATTCCTCTGGGAGTATTTGTTTTGACTCCATGAATATTTAGTTTTTGGTATGTTTTGAATGCATTGTTACAATATTTCTATCTTAAATACAGCCATTAATGAAGACAGAAAGAGAGGATGGTGTCAGTAAAGATGGAGACAGGAGAGTGTATGTCTTCATATATGCTCAATTAGCCTCAGTAACTACTTTATGGCTGGACTGTGGCAGTAATGCTCACAGATGGATGAGAATATTGTGAAAAAGATTGTGCCCAAGTTTCTTCTGCAGAGTTTCTTCTTGGAAGGAAAGATGCAGAGAGGATGTTCCCAATGTGATTCAGCAGTGCCTGCAGTGTGGCATGTCCCCTGCCTTTTAATTTGTGTCACTAACCATGAGGAACAAACAATCTTCTCATTCAGTTCTCACAGTTCTTCAGCCTATTGGTGGGGAGTGCAGGTTGCTGATGCTTCTGAGTTTTTTCCAAACAACTTAACAGCTATGATTCTTTCTGCTGTTACTTCTTCATTGGGCCAGGGGGAGGAAAGAATTAAAAACCACAACCCTTAACATCAGATCTGGGCATGTGTCACACAGCTCTTTGGCAAGCACTCAGGAGAGTGTGTGCTTTCTGGCATTCTTCTCACAGTAAATATGCAGGGTTGCCTACTGGTACTCAAATGGCATGCAACAATAAATTTCCCAGTGGAATGGGAAGGTTTTGACAGCCACCTTAACAAGGGGATAGCTATTAATAATGTTAATATGCTCCTGATTACAAAGAATAAGAAAGATAGTATCTTGGTATCCTATTCTTGTTGAAAGAAATGTGAGAATTTCCCTAGGTTGTAAATAAATCTGCCTGCTCCTTCTAAAGAGACAGCGACTGCAATAATGCTATTCAAAATGATGCTGACATCAGCCCAGTGATTCCTTGCCACCACTGAAAGAGTAAATAGTTGCCATTTAATTCTAATTCAGTGAGATAGCCTGGAGCTAAATAATACATTTTTGTTAGTAATTATTTAGCACATTCCCAAACTGCAAAATAGATTTACATTTGACTTGGTCCCTTGTTGATTCTCTTCCTTACAGAGTATAAGGGAACACAGGAAGGAGAATGCCTCCTAGAAGATGGTTTGTTTGCATTGTTTCAACTGTTAATGTTATCAGAAGCCTTTAAATAAAAATGAAATATAAATAAGTTACTGCTTTTAAACATCAAAAATCCCTGCATGCAGTATTTAACAATACACATCAAAGACAATACCTTTTTATGTGAAAGTACTAAAACACTTCCCACTTTTCAAGTAGGGAACTTTTGCTTGTGATTGGTTTTATTAATGTGAAATAATTGAATAGATGCATTGAAGGCTGTGTGAAATTCCTCCTCTGGTAGTTTAAAAAAAATTAACATTCAGATCTTTGTGGATTGATTTTTACAAAATGCAGTGCTGGTTGTACTCAACTGAAGTATGGCAGAGTTTCATTTGTAAGGTGATGATGTGAGCCCTGCTCTTTGTATTTAGACATGGTCTTTGAACCTGTGTGCTTCTGAAGGAGCTGGACATGAGTAGTGGTGCACCTTGGGGCTGTGAAAAACCTTGTCTTATTGAGACTCTCTTCCTCCTCACCTCTGCCCTTGCTCGGCCATTGAGAGTGTTCCAGCCATCTCATTCTCCAATGGAAACACGCTGGAGAGCTGCATACAGCATCATTGCAGCAGTTCCTGAAAATTATACTGATGATTAAGGAAAAACCTTTCTCTTTAACAAACTCTCTCAATGGGAAATGCTGTTCCTAATTTACACCATGTTGCTCTTGTTTTATTTTACTTCTGTGATCTGGTTCCTCCAGGCCAGCCATGGCTGTACCAAAAACTGCAGCTCTTCTGATGTCCCAGTATCACAGTCCTGCATTGTGAAACATTGGTACCACACTGGTGTATTAAACAGGAGAGCTTAAGCTCCTTTTTTTGGGAATCCTTCTCAGACACAGGGCATTTCACTGGCTGACAAGCACTCCTCCTAGGGGGAGAGCGTGGAGAGCTAAGACTATTCATTGTGGTTGAAGGAATGCTCAAGGGGGATCTTATCAATGTGTGTAAATACCTAAAAGAATAGCTATAGCAGTAGTGGCCAGTGATGGAACCAGAGGCTATATGCATAAACAGAAACACTGGACGTTTATTTTGAATAACTTTTTATCCTTTTTGCTTTGAGGATGACCAAGCACTAGCATAGGCTGCCTAGGGAGATTGTGACTTTTCAGCAAAAATGAGGAAAAAGAAGAAAACAGTATCCAAATAAACCTAGTTTAAATAGATTGAAAAGGAAAGGAAATGCAGTCCTTTAGGTTAGATGGAGCTGTAGAGCTTAGTCCTGTAAATGTGGCAAAGCAAAGAAGTTAAATATAGGACTCCTAAATTGGCTCATGGTCTGGTTTGTTTGATCTGGACATATCCAGCAGTCACTGGGAGCTACTGGCAAGGCTTCTCAGAGAGCATGGAGTGGAAATACCCACTCCCTGATTGGGACTGACAAGTGCTGAAGCTCCTGCTGTTACTTGCAGCCCAACCTTGGCATGTAGACTGACTGCAGAAAAATAAGGGCACGAATTATGTTTCTGTAGAGAGAGGGAACAGAGCAATAAACAAACAAAAAAAAAATACTGAGATGGTTTATCAGTGAAAAAAGCTGTGGAAGAATCTGCCAGAAATGCCCCTCTCTGACATTTCAGGTTTCAGTGATTACTGGTCATAGAGGAAGCAGGATGCTGTGTGCTCAGAGAGGTCTTCTTAGACTGGCAGATATGTAGCAGGGGCTTACATTGACTTGTAAAGTGCATCTTGACAATGCTGCTTGAAACTCTGGGAGTTTATTACTTAGCCCTGCCTAAAGCTGCTGGAGCTTGTGCCTAAAGCAGCTGCCAGCAATAATTTCAACTCATTTGGAAAGGAGATAAGCTGATAGTGGTTTTTCTGGGATGAATTAAGACAATCTTTAGGGCAGTGTTATGTAGACTGTGCCATGTCCGCTTGGGGTGTAGGATATAGGTTCCATCATCTTCCTTGCCTGCAGCCCAGCTGTCTGCTGTTCTTGAATTTGAAGCAGGGCCTGCATAAATATTTTGTATGTTGCTTTTCTTTAGAAAGACCTTTGTTGTTCTTGGGCTAATTAATATGCAGCATTGGATTTTGTTTTCCTTTGGGAGAGGTGGTGAGGATGCTTTTATCTTTGTGAGGCAATTTAATGTAAAACAGATAAGAATGATAGCAGTTATCAGCAGGTCCTTTGATAACCATTGTTTTTATTGATTATACTTAAAATGTGCATGCACCATAATTTTTGTGTGATTTATGTTGAGACTTTTAAAGTTGAGTTTCGTTCATAGGAAATTATATGTTGGTGAGAAGGGCTGTTAATGTGCATTTTTGTAATTTTTAACAAAGCGAACTATTAAAATATCCTGTCTACAGCAACAGCTGAGTGTGAATCAGGTTGTATAGGTGGTGGAGTTGAAAGTTTTGTTTTTAAATATTCATTTGGAGTGCCTCATTCTGAGGCAAGTGCATGTAAGGGAGATGGTAGATTCAAGTACATTTGAATGCAATTAGATTATGAACATTTGCTATTAAAATACTTAGTTATATTCAGTTGCATTCATTCTTAAGCTGGCCCATTAGCAAGCAGGCAAACCTCAGAAATCTCATGGGGGTTTTTGGAAAGATGTGGTATTTTATTGTAATGTAGAATAAAGGGGAATCAAAACATGGGTCAGGCACCTGTGTCACTGCAGCAATTAAAGCTTTCTTTTAATTGGCTAGCCTGGGACTGATTTACATTTCAAAAGAATTACATTTGAGGAATAAGGAAGCTAGATCACCTTCAGACTGTGACCCTAAGTGTAAAGAGAAGACCTTGAGCTGTTGTCTTTGTGAGAAATGAGGCTGCCATATAGGGAAAATCTGAGAGAGCCTGAAGTCTGTCTTTCAGGTTTTTAACCAGTTAGCCATTGTACTTGCTTGGTGTGTTGCAAGGAAATTATTTTTAATTTTTTTTTAAACAAGCAACCCTAAATTTTCCGCTTGATTAAGGCTGAGAAGGAGTTCACTCTGGTTCAGTGCACAGCTGTGAGGCTGCTTGTTATTGCTGACTTGGGAGAGAGGACTTGCTGATGGTGTGCAGTCACTGGAGTATTTTGTCCTCATTGGTCTGTTCTTAGTAAAACCAGAAAGATCTGAAAATGGTTGCTCTTTCTCATGGCTAAGTTATAAATCGATGAAGATTTCTTTGCACAGAATAACTTGAATTTATTGCTTTAGATATTTTGATTTCTTGAGTTAGAACCATTTAACACAAACTGTGGGTGTGTTTTTCTGAGATAGGCTTTAATTCATGGAATAATAAACTTCATGTATTTTAAATAACATGTTACTATTTTTGGCATGGTTCTCTACTAGGTTATTTATGGAAAAGGATGTGGTTTCTTTCTGAATGCTAGTAATGATGCCCCGTCCTTGGAGGTGTTCAAGGCCAGGTTGGACGGGGCCCTGGGCAACCTGATCTAGTAAATGTGTTTGTTTGGTGGCCTTGCTAGGCAGGGGGATTGGAACTACATGATCCTTGAGGTCCCTTCCAACCCGGGTCATTCTGTGATTCTGTGATTTCATAATTAGAGCAAATGAAGTGCATTAGATTTTGGCATGTAGCAAATAGTTCTATAGCACTAATGATGACTTATGTCATCGTTGACTTATCCTCTAATGAAGTGGGACAAGGAGCCAAATTATTGAGGTCTTGAGTGACATGTAGTGAGTAACCTGAAAAACCAAATTCTGAAAATAGACCTGAGTGAGAAATATAAGTATGAATGTTATCCATTATATTCTGCTAAAATCCAAAGAGCTATCAAAAAAAAAAAAAGATATTCTGTTTAGTGGCCTTTGTTCAAGCTTTCACTTTGTGTCCTTGACCTTTCAGTACTTGGGCTGAAGTGAAAATTAACTGTTTGGAAGCCTTTGGCAAGCAGCCCCAGCCTCCAGAGGTAGAGAAAGAGACATCATTTATTCAGTAAAAGAACTATATATTGTTAGATGAAAGATGAGATGGTATTTTTGTAGTTTAGTTAATTGTTTGAATTTGAAAATATTTAAATTAATAGATTAATAAAAGCTCGGATTGGAAACAATGCTAGGAGTTTGGAGAAGGATAGCAATGACTGGACTAGAAAATTTAGGTTTTGGAAAGAAGTTTGACTGTTACATAGAGCCAAGCTTACACTGATTATAGGAACTTGGCAATTGTGGGTACCTATGTGACAGTGCCACCTTGGAGTCCCTTGTTTGTCTAGTCACTGTTTTGAAGTCCTGTACTTGTGTTAAAACTTTTTATAGTACTGATTTAACTGCCAAGAATACAGACATATTAAGCTACTGTGCAATGCTTTTGGTTTCCAGTAATATTTACACATTGCTGACACAAGGAACTCCCTCATTGACAACTATAGACCAGCATCCTTTCAGGTTATTGCTTATTTAGGTGGTGTTATTGGGATGTGAATTACAGAGATTAAGTTCAATTCATTGTCACACTGTATTTAAATGGCATGTATTTTTTGGGTGTCTGCAGATGTATCTCCCTCACTTAGAAAAAACTTCTTTTCTTCATTATCTATCAAATCATTAAACATTGCACTTCTCAAGAAGGCATCCTTGGAGTGTTCTGTTTTTTATCATTTCACAAAATGTCTCCTATAACCTGTTAGAGGTATTTACAGCATTACTCCATAAACCTCTGTGAAGAAACAGAAATTCTGGATGTCTTGATTTTGGGTCTCATCTTGAAGTCAACCAAGATCATTCACATGACTAAGAAAAGGGAATATTTGGCTTGTGTTGCTTTGTAAGAAAGTGATCTGTAAAATCCTAGTGTCTTTCTCCAGAACCATGAAGGAAGGTTCTTGTGATATACTTTAAAGCTGCAAAGTGTATTGTCCTTTTGGAGCTGAATGCTTCATATTGTTTGATTTTTTTATTTTTTTTTTTAAAGCCAATGTGGAGTTAGGAATTCTTAGATTAGAAAGAAGTAGAAAACTGGACAGAATGTGATGATGAACGATTCTATGATTCTATTTTTTCACTGCTCAGGCCAATTCTGAACTCCATATTTCAAAACCCATGTAGTAGAAATGGGCTAGATTGTAAAAAGGGCAGTAAATATGATCAAGGATGTGCAGTGATTTCTACACAATGGGGAACTGAAGTGGCCATAACTCTATCCTGGAATAAAGGGAGCTCATTTTAGAACCCTGTGAAATCATTAGGAAAGAGAAAATTATTAGGAAAGAAAAGAATGAGAGGCAATAAATAAACTAGCAAGAGCTGACTCAAAGCAAACAACAAGAACTATGGGTCAGTGCACAAACTCCTTGCTGCAGGAGTCTTCAGATAGTAAAATCTGAAGTGGGCTTAAGGTATGATTGGGGAAAGTTTCAAAGAAAAATAGATCCATGGAGCACAGTTTAAAATGAAAGGATAGCAAGCATAAAACGCCTCCTCCCCCCAAAAAAAAATTTAAAAAAGAAACTACTGAAGAAGTCTCCAGCCTTTCCATGTTAGAAATCCACAAACTATTTGAGACAACATTCTAGCTGTCTGTGTTAGGTTCTTTGTCAGTTTTGAACCTCCAGCTGACTTGCAGACATGCTGGCTGGACTTGTGTCTTGTGGACTTACACTCTTGTGGCCCACCAGCAGTCTAGCAGATAGAAGAAAGTTATTTTTTGGTATGTATTATTTTATGCAGTTTAGTTTAAAGTAGCATGCCAAGATAAGCAACTCTTTTCCCAAATTCTGCACTTGTAGCAGTGATAAAATTCTTGGCATTCATTTGAAAATATGTAGAAACCTGTTTTTGGCTTTATGACATCTGTTTTAAGGCTTTGTAATTTAATTTTAGCTGTGTGTGTTTTGGAGTGAAACCTAGAAATTTTGTGGTGTACTCAACAAATCCCACAGCAGTGAGTAGATCTGGCTTTTTGAGAATGTGAGTGGCTCCACATATTCGATTGGTCTAACCCTTACTTCTGACTAACTCTTAATGAAGAATTTAATACTATCTTTTTTATTATTGTTGTTTTTCTGTCATGCTTTCTTGATGCACTTACATAGGTACTGGGAAAAAGGAAGCCTGGTCTTTCTTTTTCCCCTGTTCATACATTCATGTAACAAGGAAACCCTGAAGATGTAGTTGATGTTTTATCAAGGAACATGCTTAGGAAATAATCTTAGGAAATAATGTGTGGCATAGTTGAAATATCTTCAGAGCTCCAGTGCAAGGACTGTTTCTCAAGTAGGCATCCCAGCAGGTCATGCAGAAGACAATCTCCTGGTCACCCTCTAGTGATAGTGAAGGGACATGAAGGAATTTGGTACTTCACCTCTTAAAAGCATTAGGATCCTGCATGGTTTATTGAAGCAGTTTACATAAATCATGACTGCAAATTAAAAAAAAACCCAAACAAAAAACAACCACAAAACCAAATGAAACTCAGTCTTCTCTCATCATTTAAGATAAAAATTTCCTAGTGGGTCCTGCTTTTTTGCTTTAGTTATTTATAGATTCCTCCCAAGTGTCTTGAGCTATGCACATCAAAATCATCTTTGATATAAAAAGGACTGACCAGTTCCTTCCCAAGACACTTTCACATGGTAGAAAGTGAAAAAAGAAAAGTTTTGGCTTATAGTGCACATCTGTGATATTGCTTAACTTAAACTTCTGCTTCTTGACATTTACCAACCCAGAGTGGGAGGCTGGTTTGATAAAGAGGGGAATAATTTACTGATTTATTGTTGCTGTGCTTAATCTTAAGAAATAAATCTTTACAAAATAAAGAGACCACAGACTTAAGAAACAGGTGCTGTAAGCTTATCCTAGCTGAAAATTAGGAACCAAACTATGTATAGAAGAGCAGGAGAGGCCCATCACAACAATCGAGAAGCAGATGTCTGAGCAACTAAAATCAACTCCAGGATTTTTGTCTAAGGGAAGCACAGTCATTAGATCTCCAGTGCAGACCAAGCAGAATGAAGTAAGCATTTCACATATGTCAGAAACAATCAGAAGGAGCCTTATCAAGCATCCTTCAAGTAAATTCATCTTCAGCTAACACATTTTATCTTAAGAGTGGTTTTCTTTCAATAATTTATAGAAGTGTTTTAATTGAAAGTTCTGTCACCCTAATGACTCCTGTTGGTGGCACAAAGCTCCAGCATCATCAGCATTCTGTGTCTAAACCTGCTGTCTGCTGAGGAACTGCCAGGTGTATTAACTCTTCTCAACAGGAATTTGTTTTAAGAGAAGCTGCTGCCTCTATAAGATTTTCAAACTAAGCCTTGATGCTTAATCTAAATACTGAAGCTACAGGGATTTTGCTGGAGGCAATTATTATTCAATTAAAGTATTTCTCCACATCAGTTTCAATTGTGAGTTGTTCTGTGTGTTAGAGACAGTCTATCATGCTGATGGATATTGGTGTGCAACTGAGTGTTTTTCACACCAATTGGAAACAACAGTTTGGTAATAAGCTTTTACAAGCTGTAACCACATCCCTCAAAGTAGCTCTGCAAATATGTCCATCTAATGCAGTAGCACTAAGCAGCTAAAAGTTAAATACCTCTTTCACCTTCTGTTTTCATAAGGTAGACTGTCATGTGTGTCAGATCAATTCTGGGCAACACAAGCTCATCGAAATATAAATAGGCATACTCTGATAATGAAATTTAAAATATGTCAAAATGTATGATGAATGAATTGGATATCCATCCTACTGTTTATAAACAGCTGATTGTAGCAAATGTGGAGTTATTTTGAATTTTCTCTACTGAAATCAGAAGTATGTTTTAATTTTAAGCTGTAATCACAGCAACAAAGAGCTCTTGCCCTGCTTCAAGTATATTGTGTTTGGTTTTGTAGCAAAAAACAGGTTTGATTCTCACTTCTGCCAGCTTTGCCTCTTTGTGCTTTAAACTCTTCCACTAGATCACTTGTAAGGTTTGCCTTGAGAGGTCAGCCTTGAATCCTTCACCAAATTTGAATCTCCTTCCTGAAAATATAATCTATTTAGTTGAGATCAAAATAGATGTATCACTATTTTACTACAAAATGAGAGAATGGTTCACTTTTGGTATTTATGCAGCAAGATGCATTCAGTCTAGAAATAAATGTTACTATTGTAAAACTAGTAACATGATGAAGTAATCAATTTAAAGAAGAATCTCATTTGCAGATCATATATGAAGATTATCTTTAAATTTCAGGACTTAGAGATGATTAGGATTACTAATTTCCAGATTTTGCTCTTAAGTCTTCTTTTGTGAGCAGCTGCCATTCATTTAGAACCTGGAAAAGTGTCCATGTAGTAATCACATTTCTGCCAGCATTGACTTTATCAACATGCTTCACTGCTAGTTCATGTTCAGTGAATTTATTGAGAGTTTTGTATAGTTCAGTGTAGACCAATAAACATTTGCTTTGGATAATTTGTGAGTTTGTGTGCCTTTAATCTTGGAAAGATTAAGCTGGAAGGGGATATGGGAAGGGAGTTCTTTTGTATATGTAACAATGTTGATTTAAAATGTTAAGCCATGAGGCTGCAGAGCTGTGTTGTTGCACACATTCTATTCCATGACTGATTATGATTCTCATTGTAGAACATTTGTCTATCTTGACTCTATTGAACTTATTTGAGAAAATGTCCTTGAGAATAGACTGTTGTTAATGACCAAGATACATGTATTTACTGTGTCTAGCTTTGATAGAAATGTTATATGTATTCTGTGTGCCTTTTGCAAAGCAGTGTGATTTACTTAAATTTCCCACCCTCTAGAAGGAGATTTGAAAGTATATTTTATTAAATTTCCAGAAGATCTTATTTCCTCTTTATTAGGGATACTACTCTGTGTTGAGTCCTTCATGAAAACTGAGTGGGAGCAGAATTAAATTGTTTTGAAACACTGTGGGTTTCAGCTATATTGATTTAGGCTTGACTAGATGACCTATATTGATTTAGGGTTGGTCTAAATGACCTTTGAAGGTTATGTCCAACTCTATAATTCTATGTTTACTTGTGAAGTGTCTGATGTTCACAGAACTGCAGGATACCTTAGGTCAGAATGCTTCTCCCTCCCCATTTGAGTATTTATACAAATTCATAAGGTTTGCCCCTGAGCATTTTCTTTTAATTTTACTTGGTTTTCCTCTATTTGTTCATCTGTGGATGCTTTTCTTACAGTTGTATTTTGGCACCTTATAGTGGTATGTGGAGAATTCAGGAGGTGTTTTTGGAAATCTTCTTATCAGGTGTATCATGTGCATCTAAATCCTGAACTGACTGATAACAGCACATTCAAGTTCCTTGAAGTGTAGATTGATTAAAAGGGTAAATGAGTAAAAATGCTGAAATTGTTCTAACAAAAAATCAGGCAGATGCCTATCTGTTAGACAATGAGTTTTAATCTTGTAAGTCACTTTGAGAGCCCTGTGTTCCTGTTGTGTTTAGATGAATGATCCTGGATGAATCACATGATGGGTTCCCTTTAAATTACCAGATCAATGGTAGCTTTGTCCATTTCCCATTGAAGTCCATTAGATCACTCCCATAAGTGAGTTTAAAAAAATGTTGACATGAAAAAATATGATTAATGCCCTTAGATTTTTAAGCAATCAAATAGAGTTAAGGTTTTTCCTACCTCTTTTGCCCCATTCTACCCAACATAGAACCTATACAGGGAATTACTAAATGAACATCTATTTCCTAAACACAAAGGGTGCATATCTGCCTCCACTACCAAGGATAGTTTCAAGGTCTCTGCTTTAAAAATACTGGCAAATGCTGGAGGGTGAGAAGGGTAAAAGAAAGGTCATGCTACACAATGTTGTTAGAAAAAAAAGGAATTGCAAAAGCTAATGAGTATGAACTCTATTGCCCTGCAGTAGCTGTTCTTGCTTCTGTTTTGGATTCATTGGAGCTTCATTGGAAGAGACTTTAACCTTCAACAGTGCATTCAAGCGTGATGACTCCTCAGCCATTTTTCAGGCATTGTAATTAGTCCAGCTGAAATGTACAGATATAGTTCTTGCCTTAGAGAATCTGTCAGCAACCCAAACTGTAATAACTACACACTGTAGCAAGTACATTATGAATCTTTAGATAAAGCAAAATACATTATCACTTATATTTTAGCTTCATGCATTACTTTAGTACTTCTTCCTTATGTAAATTGAAAAGATGTGCATGCCTGCAAGCTACAATAATTTCTTGAATAGTCTGCATGATTTTTTCCACAAATTTTTCCTCTATCAGTTGAACAAAAGGATACCTGTAAGTCACACAGCTGATCAGAGTTGCTGCTGTCTGGAGAAACTTAAGATCAAATACCTGTAAGAGCTGGCTTTACATGTCCTATCAGTTGAGTCCTGCTCCTTAGCAATACTCTGATCAGGAGCAGCTGTTTTATTCTTGTCCTGCTATATGTTTCTCTCAGATTGTCTGCAGTCACTGTTCTGATGTTCATAGAATCATAGAATAGTTTGGGTTGGAAGGGACCTTAAAGATCATCAAGTTCCAACCCCCCTGCCACAGGCAGGGACACCTCCCACTACGTCAGACTGCTCAGTGCCTTGTCCAGCCTGGTCTTGAACACCTCCAGAGAAGGGGCATCCACAAACTCTCTGGGCAACCTGTTCCAGTGTTTCACCACCCTCACTGTAAAGAATTTCTTTCTTATGTCAAGTCTAAATCTACCCCCTTCCAATTTACATCCATTGTTTCTGGTCCTCCCATCCGATATCATATTAAAAAGTCCTTCCCCTGCCTTTCTGTAGGACCCCCTCAGGTACTGATAAGTTACTATGAGGTCCCCGCTGAGCCTTCTCTTCACTGGCCATTTCCCCAGAGCCGAGTAGAGGGGCAAAATCACTTCTCTGGACTTGCTGGTCACACTTCTCTTGATGCAACCCAGGATTTGGTTGATGCCTTCTTGGCTGCGAGTGCACACTGCTGGCTCATGTTGAGTTTGTCATCAACTGACACCCCCAAGTCTTTCTCTATGGAGCTGCACTCAAGCCACTCTCCATCCAGCCTGTGTCTGGGCTTGGGATTGCTTCCACCCAGGTGCAGAACCTTGCACTTGGCCTTGTTGAACTTCGAGAAGCAGGCTTGGGCTGACCTCTCAAGCCTGTCAAGGTCCCTCTGGATGCCATCCCTTCCTTCAGGTGTATCAACTGCACCACACAGCTTGGTGTCATCTGCAAACTTGCTGAGGGTGCACTCAATTCCACTGTCCATATCTCCTACAAAGATGTTCAATAGCACTGGTCCCAGTAGTGATCTTTGAGGTACACCACTGCTCACTGGCTTCCTCTTGGACAATGAGCCATTGACTGCAACTCTTTCAGTCACTTACTGAACCAAATGAACAGAGGATTTGTTTAAATGGAGAGAACACTTGAGTACCAGAACTCTTTGCTTCCTTTCTGTCAGGTTCTCTAGTACTTTCTGCAAAAGATGGCATGTGTTCATGCTTAGTATTTCCTCTTGTGGTTTTCTCTAGACACTGTCCACTTTCATATTTACATATATAAATTCTTAATTGTCTACATCTTAGTGGTTGTGAAAATTTCTCAATGGGCTGATCTTCTTGGAACTACAACAGGACTGCACACTGCCTGTTGGGAAATCCTTTTACAAAAATTAAATTGAGGAAAACTAGGAAATTATGGTAAATTATGATCAATCTGCAGTTAAGAACAGGACTGAAGAGCTGCTTTTTCTGATGTAGGATCAGCTAACTGCCCCTTAGAGACACTAACTTAATTAACTTTTTTATTTCTAATACTGACCAAGTTGTAGCCAGCACAAAAATTACCAGCTGCTGATATTCAAAAGGGTTTTTGAATTACTAAGTGGAAAATTGAAGAGAAATTGGATCTTTGGTTAAATGTTACCTGCAATCTCTGGTTTTCCCAAAAAGGTAACACTCTTCAGCAGGAAGTTATTATTCACATGCAACAAACTTCTCTGTTGTTCAATAATCCTTAAACATGTGAGAAGATGAATATACCTGCAGTTTATGAAGGTCTGTCCCACACTGTTATGGTAACCTAAACAAATACCAGTCAATTAAGAACAAAGTGTTCTTTAAGAAGTTCAAAAGAATGTGCCTAGCACATTTTACAGTACCAATAAATGGATTCCAAAACTCTTTAACAGATTTAGGAAATGCTCTGAACTGTTGTCTGGGCCAAGTGTCTTAATACAATAATTTCACATTTATAATGACTCAAAATTTTATGCCATAAAATGGTGAAATGTGACATAATTTTTTAAAAATCCAAGTGACTGCTGAGAACTATTTGCATGATTCCCTTATGTAATGAGAGTTTTATGATGAAGTAGTGTTTCATTATTGGATATTGATTGCTTTTTAAGAAGTACTTAATGTAAGTTGGGCTAAAACAATCAAGAGAACATACTTATTGCAGGTATACAATTTGTTTTTTCTTTAGCCTCAATTTGGACATAATTTTGAAAATCTTTATTTCTTAAGAAGAAAAGGTCAAAAACTATTGCAATCCGGGCAAAGCTTTATTAAGGGCTCCCCAAAGAAAAATCACTTCAGCAGATATAGTCACTTAAATGAAATGCTTGACTGAAATTATTTAGGAGTTCCTCAGGGAAGACCACATTGGCTCAGGCAAAACAATTTCATCCTGTGGCATTCATTATGTTTGTAAAATATGATATCCAAATTTCAAACATTAATCTTCACCTAAGTATGTCTTTTGTGATAGGGGCATTGCTTGGTTTTGTTGTTCTTACTAGATGGAAAACACTAGATTGCAGTAATTATGAACTAACCTTTCTGATAATTTTGTCTACTGAATTCCTAAGTGTGGGAAAAATGAATATACTTCTAAGGTATTTTCCCTTTAAATAGCAAAGGGGAGGGAAAAGCAAGCTATGAAATATGCTGCTGAACTTCCCTTTGTATTAAACATAGTATCATGATACCAAAAAATGCTCTGACATTTGAACAAGAATGGTATTTGCCAGTTTTTCTTAAAAGCACAATTGTATCTGAAAAATTCAGTAGAAAAGCTGAGGAGCTTAGGGTTGGGTTGGGTTGGAAGGGACCTTAAAGATTTCTCTGGGATGAGAGAAATTGTCCATTAGCATCAGAAACTGCAGCAAGTTGGGAGCCTAGAAAGCATGAATTCAAGTGTTGCCTCCTACTGCACTTGGTAATTGTGCAATTGGCTGGAATGTTTTTCTCTGGATGCAGACAGGACTTGCTCAAGATTTGCAGATATGGTAAAAGCCTTTTGCCTTGCTCCTGTTGGCAGCACTGGGTATTGTTCTTTAAGTATTTAAGGTATCCCTGTAGATGATACGTGTAATGAAGAAAATGCAACATTGCATGTATCTAATCTTCCCAACTTCACTGCTGTTCTCATTCTTAACATGTTGTTTACTTCAAGTCATTTCTGGTATATTTTTGAGTAAAGAAATCTTTTCTCTCTGTAAGAACTCTTTCCAACTGATTTTATTTTTTAGATGGTACATGTTTCTTTCAATGCTCTTCAAAAACTATTTTTTGCAATGGCAGTGACAGATGTTTTGGCTTCATAATAATCCATTTCTCAACCACACATTCTCTTTCTGCTTCTAAAGTGTGCACAGTACAAGATTTTTAAAATTATGAATATGTATAAATAAGAATCTTCCACTTTAATTCCTCTGTAAAAAGAGTACTTTTTATATTTCATTTTCTGTGACGAAGAGTTCTGTACAGTGAATCTGCTTGGAGAAAGCAGGTTATATTTCAGTGTGGAAGCAGTTGAGGCTGTTGGACTGTGAGCATGGTAATACTAGAGTTTTCTTCACCACAATATAAATTATCACCTTCAGATGCAGCTATTTGATATGAGAAACTGGGAGAAGCATGTAATATAGATGCACCATGAGTGAAGCTTTGTAGTAGTTTGGAGGAAGCTCATGTGAGTGATTAGCAACAAGGAGATGAGCTTAATGGAAATGATGTGGCTTGAGAAACTATTGTGAATGTGAAAACAAATGTGAGAAACCTACGTGCTTTGGCATGAAGCATAGCCAGGACACTACATTTATTAAGAGCTGACTGCATGTATTAGCCAAGTTTATTGCAGAGTTGCTCATAAAGAAGAAATTAGAATGAAATTGATTATCTGCAGGGAGATAGTCCATGGGACTGTCAAGAAAATACTTTAGATTTCAGAAGTTTCCTAGTGGTTAGCATTCTGGTGCTGTCTTTTCAATTTATTCCTTTTATATTATGCTGTAATTAAAATGGACACAAAACCTAATAATAGCAAAGGGAATTGCCTTTAGTTGCACTTCTTTATATAGAAATATCACCCTAGTTTTTTTCTTCACCTTCACTGATAAAGCAGTAGATTGTGCTTTTGTTCCATGTGGTGACAGCAGAGACTCCATGCTAGACAGGGCTGCTCAATGTCTCATCCAGCCTGGCCTTAAACNTCTTCTCCAGGCTGAACAACCCGAACTCCTTCAACCTGTCCTCAGAAGGCAGTTGCTCCAGCTCTCTCATCATCTTTGTGGCCTCCTCTGGACCTGCTCCAGCAGCTCAATGTCCTTCTTATGTTGAGGGCTCCAGAACTGGACACAGTAACTCCGGGTGGGGTCTCACCAGAGCCAAGTAGAGGGGCAAAATCAGCTCTCTTGACCTGTTGGCCACACTCTTGATGCAGCCCAGGACTGTGGTTGGGTTGTGGACCACAGGCTCACACTGCTGGCTCATGTTGGTGTATGTATGTATGTACTGTAGAAGAAAGGCACACAGAAGTAATGCTTTTATATTGCCAGATAAGTCATTCCCATTTACTCCTGGCAGTTCCTGTGCTAGATTGAAATATTGCTAAGTAAAAGAATGATGATTTTGTCTAAACTAGAGAAATGAGGGGTTAGATAGAGTAGTCTCTTGTGTGCAGTGGCTTAGGGGAAGGTCACTTGTTCAGCTGTTCAGTTTTAGGCTTTGTTTTTGGTGGCCTTGATTGCATGCATTCTCTTCATAAAATTAAAATGAGAGTAAATGAATGTGTATTGAGAAGTATATTTAAAAAAAATTGTTGCCTGTAGTTCAACAATTTCTATCGAAGAAGAAATTTTTCAGAGAAGAAACAAAGCTGATGATATCAAGGTTGGCAATAAAAATAGTCATGTGGTAACTTCTGGGTTGTTATTACTTACAGGCAGATCTTTACAGGAAAATAAAACCAGCTGATTGGTCAGCTATATTTAAAATTAATAATGAATGCTTTGCAGCCCTTTTGAGTCATACAATCAATAATGAAGTTGCAGCTATTGTAATTGTTTTACTTTCTCATCATTAGATGTTTCCCTTTTCTGATTAGAATAGTGCTGCAAAGCTTTTGTTGCATAAGAGGCTCTTACTCATGCAGATAATCCCATTAAAATTCCCCAGTGCTCCTGGTGTGCCTAGTCTGGTAGTCTGGGTCTAAATTAATAACGGAATCTGCCCTTTTGTCTTCTAGAGAAGAGGTATATCAAACACTCCGAGTGCTGCTTTAAGTGTTCTTCAATCCAAACTATAAGTGATACAATAGATTGGAAAAGTGGCAGTTTCTGTAATGTACAGCAAGAGCAGCACAACTTATGGTGAGTGCTGAGATGCTGAAATTGCCAGTGACTGCCAGTGTACTGAAATCACTGCATGAATTTCTGGGAAGAAGGCAAATGGGGAACTGATTTTGCTTTTCTTGCACCATTTTTGTGCCAGTATAATGCTGCTGACTTCAGTGGCTGTCATCCTGACTTGCTCCTGATGTTTATCTTGACATCTCACGAAAATGGATTCAGCCTGGTTTTTAGTGAAAGGACTGCAATATTTTAAAGCTCTTCAAGGAGTGAAGGTCTCTACTTACCTTCATATTTAACAGTTCTCTAACTTGTCTGAAAATGCACATTTAGATTGAAGTCTTGTGTGTGTCCAGTGTGGTACAATGTTTTAGATGATGAGGGATGAGGTTAGTCAGAGATGGTAATTCTGAGACAAAACCTTGAATATTGGGTCTCTTGGTATTTTCTGAAGCCTTCCAGCTTTTTGTCATAAAATTCTGTTTCAAAATGAGTTAATTCTGAAAATTTTATTCAATAGTCTTATCTGACCCCCAATGCTAATGAATATTTTAATGCAAAATTGAGCTGTTGTTCTGAAAAATTAAGTAGTCATGGTAGTCACATGGATTTTATTAATGTGAGCTATATTTAATAGATTTGTAAGCTTCTCCATCTGAAGTGGCATAGCTGAAGAATGAAATTTCATAGGTCTTAGAGAGCTTTTGAGTTCTACAATGCATGACTTCTCTGAGGTTTTCAAAGGATTGAGCTTACAGCACAAGGTCAAGAGAGTTTGCAGGTGGCTGGTGGAGCTGAAAATATTTTACAGGCTCAGCAATAATAGTTTCTGCAGATCACAAAGGCTGAGCAAAGTGCTCACACTTCCCTAGAGCAGCAATTCCAGATCTGTGCTGGGAGCATCTGCCACAAAATGCAATGGGAGAACTGCAAAATGCTGGAAAGTAGCAGTTATCCTGCTTTCTGTTTGTCTGTGCTGGTGTTTCTATATTTTCCATGAATATTTTTTAGAAATACGTTTTGTTTCTTTTATGAGAATGACTTTGAATCACCTGAGGGCATTTCAGAATAAACACTGATGGCTTTTATTTAGTAACAACCCTTTCTGTGAAGTTTTCAATAAAAAAATAGTAGTATGGTAGAATCCTGGAAGCAGTGGTCCAAGGCAACTTTGCACAGAAGATATGAATGTTTATTTTTCTGCAGAACTTTTTCTGTTTTAGAAGTGTGTTTCTCAATATTAAGGCTCTGCCATTCATTGGTATTAACCTCCAGGGGTTTTCAGTATTTTTCTAGATTTTCGAAGATACTGCTTTACTATCTGGTAAAATCAGCAATTTGAAAAAGGCCTGATTTTTACAAGTGAAGTGAAGCACCAGTCCCTGTGCTGGAGAGGAGGTATTGTGTTGAAATCTTTAGTTTGGCCATGTTTTCCTGTTTCCGTATTTTTATTATTGAGCTGCATGTGCCCAAGTTGTAGAAGGTTAACATATTTCAGAGGACTTGAATCAGTAAGAACTTACAGAAACAATTTCAAACCCTCCCCTTATACTTAGAATCACAGAATAGTTTGGGTTGGAAGGGACCTTAAAGATCATAGAGTTCCAACCCCCCTGCCATAGGCAGGGACACCTCCCACTAGACCAGGCTGCCCAGTGCCCTGTCCAGCCTAGTCTTGAACACCTCCAGAGAGGGGGCATCCACAACCTCCCTGGGCAACCTGTTCCAGTGCTTCACCACCCTCACTGTAAAGAATTTCTTCCTTATGTCTAGTCTAAATCTATCCCCCTCTAATTTATATCCATAGTTTCTAGTCCTCCCATCCGATAATATGTTAAAAATTCCTTCCCCTGCCTTTCTGTAGGTACTGATAAGTTACTATGAGGTCCCCTCTGAGCCTTCTCTTCTC
>VZTY01006622.1:2391-21802 GCA_013400935.1 Turnix velox | reverse complement strand
ACACTCCTCTTGATGCAACCCAGGATTTGGTTGGCCTTCTTGGCTGTGAGTGCACACTGTTGGCTCATGTTGAGTTTGTCATCAACTGACACCCCCAAGTCTTTCTCTACAGAGCTGCACTCAAGGCTAAAATAGCCTAAAGGCTATTTTTGTATGTGTAACTTACTACAAAAAAAAAAAAAGTCTCCCCAGTACATCCTATCTTGATTTTTGATGTATGTTTCAATAGAGAAGTGAATTACACTTATGGGAAAATCATGAATAAATTACTGCAATATCTCTTTGCTTGTTAAACCTTGATACATTTTCCTAGATGTACACTAGGAATGTACACTTGCCTTATGAGACTATAGCAATCATACATTGGAAGTACAGTCGCATTCACTAACAGTAAACCACCTGAATTTATCCCAAATAAGAAATAAATCACACCATTTGCTCTTTTTGGTAGTTGAATTCCTTTTGCACATTGTATAAGCATTTCTGTAAATGCATTCTATCTGGGGGATGTGTTGGAAAGGTTATTAGCAATGTGACACAGTCGCCACCAGGGAATTATTTTAACATAAACCTGCAAGCAAAGTCCTGTCCTGCCCTTGTCTGATAAATAAAAGACTTTCACTGATGTTTTAGCACACAGTGGGGTTCTGGGGAAAAACAAAAAGGTCCAAAACACCCAGTTTCTTTCATGTTTTTTTAGTAATACACATCAATGAATGTCTGAATCCCTAATGTTGACAAAGAGATTGAGGTACATGTGTAGTTGACATGAAAGAACATTTTATTTGCCTCGGATACAATAACATGTTGGCTCCAATGGATACAATAAGATATTGGCTATCAAGATGGGACAGTATGCTTTTTAAGTTATATAGAATTTGTCTGTGCTTCTCAACAAAAACTGCTGTCTACCCTAAATAAACAAGTGCTGCAAACTGACAGAAGTCACCTTCCTGTGGCCACAAATGCTCCTCTGAGTACATCCTCTTTGTAAAAGATTATGTAATCCAAGAGGGAGAGAGTAAGATAAATGGCAATAACTTTCAAATGCACTAGCAAAAGCATCTGTTAACCTTTTCAAACACAATATTCACCTTGCTTTGCTTGGAGAACGGTCTGTTCTCTATTAAATCCAACACTAAATGGGTCAGTGGGTGTGATGAACTGATAAAAGAAAAAAAATCCCTTCACTTTTAAATGCTGTCAGAGCTAACACTTACTACAATATGAGTAGGTAATCTAAAAAAAAAAACAAAACCAAAAAAAAACCCAAAACCCAAACCAAACCAAAAAACCACAAAACAAAACAAATCCCCCCCTCCCAAAAAAAAATACAGTCACTTTCATTAAACTATGAATGATAGTATTCCTATAGAAGCCCCATTTCCTTTTTTTAATACTTTGGGGAAGTGCAGTAACAGGGAGTCAAAGCATACAATATCTTGTTTGATCTAGGAATTTTTTCTGTATGGTTACTGATTAAAGTGGGAAAATTGCTATTTTACTCCTACATGATTCCCTTTTGTTTAAAAAATATCTACCCATCTTAACAAAAGTGTAACAAGAAACTTTAAACAGTTGACTGTTGAAATGTTGCTGTTTGCTAGGGACTGACAGGGTTTAAGAACTGGGTAGTGTTAACAAGCTATTTTGCTTTGTGAGAAAATAATTTTGAAATTGCTTATGTGAAGGAAAAAAAACGCTTCTCTCAATCTTCCTAAATTGAAAAGAGTACCCCTAGAATTTTAGTAATCCCTTGCTTGTGATTTTTAATTTCCTTTTCCTCACTATGGCTACATTTACTGTCTCTTTTTCTTGGCTGCATTTTGTATGTATGACAAAGATTTTGAGGGATGAGCTATCAGCTCTATTCTTTATTCTGCAGTGTTTTTTTGGAGGTAGTGGCTTTTAATGAGGAGAATTCCCACAGAGCTCATTCATGCAACTTGCCTTTTAATTAGTTTTCTGTTTAATTTTGTAACTGTGTTTTCATAAGCATATTGCCCAAATACTAAATGAAAATTAAAAAAACAAAGACAAGCTGAAACTTAAGGATGTTTTCAAGCATACCTGGTGGGATGCAGTGGGTAGCTAGTGGTTGTTTTAAGTGCAGAACTTGCTCATCTGCAAAAATTGGTTGCTCATTATTCCCAAAATATTGTTCTTGTTCTTGCTTTCTGCCGAGGTATAAAAACATGACTCTATAGATTTGACTTGAGATTTAGGAAGTAGGAAACCTAAAGGTCTTTGAGATGGGATACAGCACTTCAAGAGTATCTGAATGATGGGCTGTAGGCTGGTTTCATGTCAGGATAAAACAGGTCATTTTTATTAATGAAATCAATTCCAAAACCTACAGAGTTTCTCTACCAACAAGCTGCTATGCAGAAAAAGATCAGATGTATCTTTTCCCTGTTTCATCTGTTTCTATACTCTAATTGATGGTCTAATTTACATGTTGATCAGAGGTAATAACTTGAAAAATCTGGATTTCTCCTCCTCCTTGGTATTTAAAATGTGCACCAGTTGCCCACCTTCTCAGAAAAAGCACTAAACCCAAGATTTGGTGTATTTGAGACAGTCTGAATTGTAATCAGATGCTTCTTGGCTCCTTGAATCCAGATGACTCGGAGTGCTGTTGACAGGAGTTTTGTAAGCAGAAATCCCAAATGTGGAAATGTGGAATATGAAAATATAATACACTTCAGGATGCAGGACAGCAGTAGTTTTTGTTGATAGAGTATTCATATCTGTATGTAAGGTCTGTACCCAAAACACTCCTGTCAGAGAGGGAGGTGAGGTAGTGCAAACATTCTACTTCGTCTCCATGGGATGAAAATCCCTTGGGACCTTGGTACCAGACCTGCAGCTGTCAGCACGATTTTATTTGACCCTATTTTCAGCAGAAACTTTTGTCTTCAGAAAAATTGTCTCTGAAAGCAGATTGAAGAAAAAGCAAGTGAAAGTTTTTGTGTCTTGACTCTGCCTGTAAGTCACCACAGTAATGCTTCTCAGACTTTAGAAGCTGGTGTTTGCAGATTAATTACTTGGCCTTTAAATAGTTTCAAACCCCCCAAAGTGTTCCATTATGTTAGCACACGCTTGAGAAATAAATATGTATTTATTTCACGTGTTGATTAGTGCATGGCTCTTTTTATAGAACTCATTTAAAAAATTGACTCCCTTATAAAGACTATGAGATATCTGTTGGTTGCTTCTGGCATGAGGGGACTGCTGAACCAAGAAATTATGAACTTCTTCTGTTTAGTTCATCCATATGTTTCTTTAAGAACTGGTGGTATGCCTGGATGTGATGAGTGTCTTTGCTGCTGTATTGAAATGCAGCCCTTTCCTGAAAGATTTAAGTGCTCTACTGCCAAAACAAAACAAAAGCTCAGGCTTTTATTTTCTGTGCTATTGCTCAAGCTATGCAACTATATAATGAGCCTTTTTCAGATGGATAACAATATACTCTCACTGGGTCTTTACATCTTTACAGAGATGCATTTTTTGGGAGGAGTTCCAAGACATATTAAGTTATAAAGCCCTCTGACCCCAGATAACCTCAGTCTCCTTCCACCTCCTCCCAAGCAACAACACGTGGGGAGAATCTGCTTTTAGTTCTTTCACTTGAGACAATTTTTGCTCAAGAGATTATTTTCCTCTTAAGCTTTGCAAAAATACCTGTGATGATGATGTTTGTGATTTTCTTACTGTTGACATGGTTGACTGAACTGATGTAACAGCAAGTAGCAGTAATACAGGTTGTGAGGAGCTGGAAGAATATCAAGAAACAATGAATAGGAAAATAAGATTTCTTTCCCTGAGCTGTTTTATTTTTCTTCTATTATTTTTCTGTGGGTTTTTGAGGGAAAATTTGGTAAATAGTATCTTCAAATGTGAGATGCACTGTGTGAGACAGCAATGAGAAACACTGACTTCTATCTGCACTTTCATTGCTAATGAGCACTTTAGCTCTTGGGTGTATGAGCTGATAAACTCTTCTGTGCTTTTTAGATGCAAGTGATGGTTATTCTTGCAGTTCTGAAACTCTGAAGTTCTGAAGATTACTTTAATGCATATATGTTTCTGATTTTCACATTGGCTTGTATTATGTTGTATGCTATTTTGTATTAAATTTTCATTTGAAAGTCAGCAAAATCTAAAAGACTCAGAATAAAGGAGGTCCTGAAAAATCAATTCTTTTTTAAAAGCCTTTCCAATCCCAATAGGTTCCCATTCCACAGTAGCCCTTCCACTGAAATCACTTTCATTCATCCATCCAGAGAAAACAGATGGGTCCTGCAGTGTATCCTGAAGGTTACTTGGGTCATTTGGGAGGGAGCTGTGTTTCAGAGATGCAGTGCTTTCAGTTAGAGCCCTTTCACCATTTTCTCATTGTTAATCCATCTCATTGAGTGTTTGTAAATGCCACAGCAGCAATATATAAAATAAACCAAGAGTAGGTATAGCCCTGATCCAAACTGGAAGGCTGTAGTGTCAGGATCACATCAACAGTGACAACATAGATGAAAAAGCTTTTTTTTTTTCTGTAACTTTTTTATGCTGTCATGCTCCCTCTATTCATGTATGAAGTGGATGGCAATATGTTAATTTTAAACTTTTCTCTGGAAAAAATATGTGAAGGTAGCATTTGTGCAGTGAGGTCAACCTACAGCTTGCAAACCCAAGCTAGCTGTCACCAGCTTCTTGTTACAGGGGTTAAAGTCGCAGCAGGGGTTTTTGAATAATATAACAGGCAAATAAGAAGCCTGTAAACTCAAATTATCTAGTTTTGGAGAGGTCCTCATTAGATATATTGGCTCACAGAGTGAAAGAGTTTCTTCAAAGACTGATAACCAAGGTCAGCTTGCTACCATGACTGTCATCAACCAGTGATGTCCTATCACATGAAAGATAGAGCATCAAACTTACTATGTTTGAAAAAAACCTGGAAGATCCTAGATATTAGCAGAATGACTTCTGAGTAGTGTGTGGATAACATGCCTCCAAGATGTGGAAACTGGCAAGGTGATAATTAGGGAGAGAACCTTGATAAGTGAAAATTTAATTTTGTTATTATTGTAGCACCAGTGTCTTTGTAAGCAGCTATTTGTTGCTATGCATTATAATCAGCTGATACCTAAAAACCCCTGTTTTTCATTTTACCTGCTAAAGTTTAGTTAGTCCTTTTACAATTTATAGAGGCTATTATGGCAGGCAGAGTGAGATTCACCCTATTTAACTTGAGATCTACAGCATAGATGTCTTCAAAAGAAGGAGAATGCTGGTTTTCACTACCCAAAGGGGACCTACAAGAAGGTTGAGGAGGGAGTGTTAGCCAGGGCATGTTGCAATAGAACAAAGCACAATGGTTTTAAACCTTGAGTAGGGAAGGTTTAGATTGTACATTAGGAAGAAGTTATTCTCCATGAGGATGGTGAGGCACTGGGAGAGGTTGCTCTGAGAGGTGTTGGAGGCCCCATCCCTAGACACATTCAAGGCCAGGAGTACTGAGGCTCTGAGGAACCTGATCTAGTGCAGGATGTTCCTGCTCACTGCAGGAGGTTGGGCTAGATGGTCTTGGAGGGTCCCTTGCAACCCAGCATGTTCCATGTTTCTAAGAACAAAACACTAGAATTCATATTTTTAGTACACTTCAATAGTGAAGTGACTTTCCGTAGACCCTGGTAAGATCTCCAGGGACTGTAGAGTCTATGAGTGACTGTGAGGCAAGCATTCATGTTGTTGATGATTGAAATCTGAACACCCTTGCCATTTTGACCATTGTGGAATGAAATACTGGAAACGCCTGTTGAGGAAAGTGGTTTTCCATTTTATGCCTATCTATTTCCACAAAGCCCCAGCAGATCAAAGCAGTAAGACATTGACAACAATTGAAAGATGATAATGTTTTTATCTAACCATATCCTATGTAATTTCCCAGCAGAGTAAACTAAACATTTTATCCTCACCCCCACCAATCAGAAATGCTCCTTCAAATTTTCATTCCTGAAGACAGAAGTGTGCAATGATGAAGACATATGCAGGTGTGAACTGAAAGACTGCTTTGCAAGACTCAGTCTGCATCTGTGTTAGTTGAAATCCTAGCAGATCTTCTACAAGATTTATCCAATTTTTTTTTTCTCCTTCTATTTCAAAATACTTTTTGGATACTAGCAATAAATTGTATTTTCAAAAGGATCTTACCAAGTTACACAGTTGGATACCTCCCTCTTCTTTAGCCTTTGCTTTGTTTCCATGTCTTTTTAAGGATTACCGGGTAAGAAAGACTCAGAACATTTTAATCCTAAGCTGCTTCTGTTTTTCCAAAGTCTTTAGTCTTCATGTTTGGGATCAGTTATTTTCCTGTCAAACTATTTGTGTTCAACCATGTGGAGTCCTGCTGTGGATTGTTGTTTTACAGCTTCAACTCTGGTGTTACAGACAGGTGTATAATATTTCACCTTCGTCCTTCAGTAGTGCTATTGCAGAGTGATTTCTGAGTGTGTATCTTTCTAGGCAATGGTGGCAGACTTTAGTGTAATGCATATTCCTAAAACTTTTGTTTTCCTAATGGGCATCTAATCTGCAGTTAAAAGTTAATCCTCTTCTTCCTTCAGATTTGTGAGAGACTTTGCAGTAGGCAATAATGTATTGCAGCTCTGCCATCGCAGCTTTCTAAGGAAAGAGCATACCAAATGGTTGGAGCTTCAAACATTTATTTCCAAGGTGTGATTTCCTCATTATTTTACTATGTTTTTATCCAGTATTCATTCTACAATTTCTGGAATGAGATTAGAACTTGAGATACAAGAATATTACCTGCCAAAAATCTTATCAATTTGTCTGTGCTGATTGTTAGAGGGATGTTACAACATGCTGATACAGTTTATTATGCTGCCAGTTTCTCTGTGTAAATATTTCAAAAGGAATTAAGCATGCATGTGTACACATAGTGTACAGTGTTTGTTTAAACTACTGGATTGTATTTACAGAGTTACATCTTGGCTAGAAGATGCACTTTGTTATAGTAATCCAATGGTCATATGACCACCAGTATAGGTCTAGAGATACGTTGTAATTTTTAATTCGTGCTGCTCTCTAGTGGGGTATTCTCTCAATGCAAAAGATTATATATATCAACATACAGCCTGTATGTAAAGTGGGATTTCTGAAAAGTTATTGTTACCTATAGCAATTTGGTAGCACTATTTTTATTGTGTGTGGCGTTTTAACCATGTAATGCCTTGATTAGAGATTGAATTTATTAATTTAAAAATATTGCAGATGAGGCAAATTACTTACTCCAAAAGAGAGCTTCATATCTCCAACAAACTCTAGAAGGCTCAGAGGCTGATGGATTACTTCTGCTTCCTCATGAGAAACTGCCTCTTTCCATTAGAAGAAACATGGTGTAGAAAAACTTTGTGTTTTCTCCTAAGCTTCTACACTCTCAATATCTAACAGGGTGGTGGTGATTTTTCCATTAAAAATTCCTGTCATTGTAGTTGGTATACTAGATTTGATTTTAATAAATACTTTTATGCTGCTGCTTCTTCCCTTTCATTTTGGTTTAGAATAATTTTTTTGCCTGCTTTCTCACCTCTTACTTCAGACAGTTAAATCCTAGATAACAGATACTTTGACTAGACACAAAAACTGAAATAATACTGACTGAACAGACTGAGTGAGGTTTTAATCTCCAGCAAGTGCAGAGCTTCTCTCAGAAGCTATAGTTTCTTAAAATGGGGTATGTAGTTTATTTAATGAAAAGAAGTTCAGTTAGCACAAAACAACATGATAGTAATTAGAAAACAAATCTGAAAACTGAGATTGAAACTGTTTTGAATATTGATGGGTATAAAATTTGCATTTTTAGATAAATTTGGCTTTATTTGATTGACATATAGTAGGTGTGTTTAAATCCTTGGGAGTGGCAGCAGAGTATTTTAGCTGATGATATTTACAATACTGAAACTCAAGAATGATTTGCCATATTTTGGTGTAGTTAGACATAAATCTGGAGTCTTGTTTAGACTTATTTTTAGATACTGAATGTTATCTGATTCTGGGATTCAAGGCATATGTATCCCATTTTCTTATGGTGTCGCAATCACTTTTTGTCTCCAGGATGACTGATTTATTCCTTAAAGACCAAATAGTGTAATGATGTTTAAGAATGCAGTAATTTTGTTGCTCAAAATACAGATTAGAATCTTTGGCTATACTAAGTAGGGGAGAAAAAGGAGTTTAAAGATTTATATCCTATATAAAGATCTCATCAAGATGCTAAGTTGGTCTAACATTTTATGCTCCTTGAATAGTAAATGAAGTGTGCAGTGCACAGAGCACTTCTTCATCTGTGCCACCTTTAATCACAGCAGCTTATGTCTGTATCAGTGTCCGCTGAATCCCATTCTGCAGATGGGATTTTATTCCCATTTCAGTTTGATATTACCTGTATCTAAGTTAACTGTCCTTGCATTATAATCCTGGGATAAAGAAACTAATAGAAAATGTTTATTATTTTCCTTTGAACTGTTTTGAACCATAAAATTATGAGATTTGAGCTTGAAAGCATTTGCAGGGGAGAGGGAATGGCTGGGAGTTACAAAATAGCTAATTAGTAAACTCAAGACTGAGGTCTATGCATTTAAATTCAGCACACTAAAATATAGAGGATTTATTATTTCTTCTCTTAATTGCAACACATCAAAATATATAAATACAGCAAACAGAATAATTTCTCCCTGTTTTTTCTTATTTACAACTTGAAAAATGAGGCTTGACTTTCTAAGTGTTAAAACAGCTGAGACTTTGTAGTGATTAGTCAAAGACATTATTGTAATGTAGGAGTGTATGAAATAGAATGTACAAATAGGTATGTCAGTAGGTGTACAACAATATTAATGACCCAATAATTGTATTTTTTATTTATTTAAAAAAGGTGATTAATGATTTAATACTAAAGACAGTTATAGAATATTTCTCCTTAAATAACTAATTGTATTTCTTTGGTGGGTTAACCATAGCTGGCTGCCACCCCCCTCAGCAGCTTTCTCCCTTTCTGCACCAGGACAAGGAAGGGGGAAATGAGATGTAAAACCTTGTGGTTGAGATGGAGACAGGGAGAGTAATTGCCAGTTACCAGTATGAGCATAATAGAATCAACTTGAGGAAAACTGCCAATTAACATAGAGTAGGATGGCGAGAAGCAATATCAAAACACTCAACCACTTTTCTTCCCTGCTCACTCCTTGCATTTAGCTTCAGTCCTACCTCTTCTGTCTTTGAGCAGTGCAGGGGGATTGCAATTGGAAGTTGCAGTTGGTCCACATCATCTCTGCTGCACCATCCCTCTCCCAGTGTTCTGGTGTGGGACCCTTGCTGTGGGATACAGTCCTTCTTGAACTACTCCAGTGGAGGTCTTTTTATGGGCTGCAGTTCTTCACCATCTCTGTGACAGGCTGTTTCCAGTGACTGATTTACTAGTATTTGAAGATTTTCAGCTGAGTGACTATGCAGCTATGAAAGTTACAGAGAAGATGTGGAAATCTTGTTTATATTATTTTGTATTACTCATCAATTTTCCCTCTCTTTCATTTCTCAGAAAACATGAGGAAGCCCTGGAGCCCTGATTCACCAGATGATAACCACTCCTATGATTCAGATTTCACATCTTTCCCAGACAGGGAAGGTGAGAATGAATTAGCACCTGATGGCACAGAGGAAAAGAAGGAAGCAGAAAAGAAACACGCCAATTTCACTTTATGTAGTGTCTGTAACATTCAGTTGAATTCTGCTGCCCAGGCACAGATCCACTACAATGGCAAATCCCACCAGAAAAGGTTAAAACAGCTCAGCAATGGAAATCTCAAAAGTTATAATGGTAAGCATTAAAATATCTATGCCTTTTGCCTTGTTTTGATCTGAGAATTGCAGCAGCATGCAGTAACATCAATATGTATTGAGTATAAGCCCTTTTTCATTCAGTCAGATCCTTAAGGTAAATGTTCTTGGTGACTTCAGGGTTCTTGGGATCATCCCTAGCATGAGCATCTGACAAATTGTATTTTAAAAAAGTATACTGTGTCATCTTATTCATTTTAATTTTTAATTTTGCTTTGTAGATTGAATTTGTTTCTTGTTTCCATTTCAGCATAATCAGTGATACTCTGCGTTCCACAATCTACTGAAAAGATTATACATCTTAAGGGTTTATACTTTGTACTTTGTGAGACAGTTACAGAAAACATTGAAACAAATACCTAACACAGAACAAATGCATTTCATTTTAGTTTGCTTATTCTGGATTTGACACATTGCTACCATAAGTCCATTTAAAGATCATGACGGAAGTCAAACAGCAACAGAAATAAGGTTATTTTGATTTTAATTTATTTAATTGACAGCCTTGTGAAAAGCATTGTTTTGCTTCCCTATCATCACAGTGGATTGTACATGACAAAGAAAAATGTTTGTGGTTTTTCTGTCCCCAAAGTGGGGTCATCTAACTGATCTGCAGATGCCGATGTGATATGCACATGGGATATTATCTATTCATTACATATCTGCAGAGATGAGTGCAAGGTTGGTAATCCACAAAGCTAGCTCACCAGCTTACAAACTCCTCAAAATATTTATACAGTTCAAGACACAGAAATATATCCCCTTAATTATAATTATTGATTACCTTATCTTAACAATTTCTATTAGTTGATATTGTTTCTGGCTTTCACTTCAAGTTGCAAGGTCCCTTAATTGATGTGTGCATGCTTCAGTGCTGGGGCAGGAGGAAGTAGGAGTCCAATTCAGTTTCCACTTGAGTCAGTGGTTGCCATCTCCAATTGTCACCAGCATTTTTCTCATACTTGTTGCAGAATTTCTGTCATTCCATCAGCCAGTTGTGATATTTTTTATAACAATAATCACCTCTTATTCTTAAGGATGATGGGGTGTCTGGCTTCACAGGACTCAAACTTTTTCACAGCTCCTTATCTTTGCTTACTAAGAAATTTTACCTTCTAAAATATACTCTACCTTCCAAAATGTATTTTATCTTTTTTTTTTTTAATATATATTCTTTCATGAAGTACGTCTGTTTTCTGTGCAAAAGTAGAACAGATAGGAGAGGTAAATGATGACAAGAAATAAACATATGTTGTAATGTTCTCAATTTCATAACAATTTCAACTTTGCTGTATTATATAGAGTAGTACTGCATTGTTCTGTCTTCTTCTATGGATGGAGTAACAGAAATTATAGTCTTCATACAATGTGCTTAGGTCTTTCAGACTTACTTTCTTCATACTGCACACACAGAGCTTCATATTTTGTGAGTTGCTGCCTACCCCATCCACAGGACATGCAAAATTCTAACCCTTTGGTAGGATTTGAGAGGTATTTTAATAATCTATATATTTTCTTGGCTTTAAGAGCTGGGAATAATATGTGTATGTTGCTGAAATGTGTTGAATGTGTTGCTGTGTAAAAGGCTTTGCTCATTTCCTTAAAACAAAACAATAAAGCCAACAACCTCCCCCACCCCTGGATGCTACAAATGCCTTTGTCTTCAAGTGGCAAGATTGTGATATTTGGTTCTGTTCATAGATTAAGCTCAGGAAGAATAGCACTAGCATTAGGAGGAGCTGTGAAGAAGTCTAAAGCAAGATTGATTTCCTAATTGATGCAATATGGTTATCCACAAATGCAGTATGTTTATCCATCAAAATGAGTGCATTATGGTTAACCACAAATGTATTCTTTCTATTACTAAATAAATGTAGTCTAATGTTATGGCAGTCTTCAGTTAAGATAAAATTTCATTATCGTTATTAGTAGCAAAACAGTTTTGCTAATGCCAGTGTTTTTCTGAAGTTCATCTTTTGACTTTGATCCCTGATAATAAAGAATTTTTAATTAAACAATTCCAAAATTAATTTCAAAAGGCTTCAATCATGCTTCAGCACTTAGATCCCAGAGAGGATCAAAGTGGAAATGCAGTGGCATATGTCTTGCTTCCTGCTCAGAAGTATCACTGTGTCATGTATTGCTGTAATAATTTTTAGTGAGAAAATAGCTGATAGATTATCTAGCCCTTAGTTTCAAAGTGCAGTTATTTTGGGGGAATCCTGGAAGTTGAGGCTTTTCAGAGTTGACAGGTCTTTGAGTATCATCAAAAGCAGCACTCCACTGGGAGAGTAACACAGGGAGGAATGCAAGGAAGCAATTCTTCCATGTGACCAAGCTGTGATTTCAGTTTTTTATTTGAACTAGATATTATGAGTTTAAATAGAATGAATATTAAATATTCCTTAATAAAAGTTAGACCTGAGTATTTGAGTAATTACCCTCCCCTCACTTTGAACATATTTTGGTGTAATTAGAAATAAATCTGAAGTCTTGTTTAGACTTATTTTTAGATACTGAATGTTATCTGATTCTGGGATTCAAGGCATATGTATCCCATTTTCTTTTGTTGTTGCAATCACTTATTTGTCTCCAGGATGACTGTTCCTTAAAGATCAAATATTATAATGATGTTTAAGAATGCAGTAATTTTGTTGCTCAAAATACAGATTAGAATCTTTGGTTAGACTCTCATTTATTCACTAAGCAGGGAAGAAAAAGGAGTTTAAGGATTTATATCCTATATAAAGATCTCATCAAGATGCTAAGTTGGTCTAACATTTTGTGCTCCCTGCTCACTTTGAACAGAGACCCTGTTTGAGATCCTCTTTCTGTCTCAAGTAGAAAACTGAACCTTACAGACCCTGCCCAATAACAGGTTTTGTTAAAACTAGTATATCTGAAACATGGGTAATGTTTTGCAGACATTGAGATCTCAGCAAGCTCTAATGGTGTATGACCATGAGTGAAAATAATGATGAATTAATACTTTCTTTGTCATGTGCACACAAATGATGCTTTTTGAACTGAAGCAACTGTAAAACTTGCACAGTAATGTTTATTCACTGTATGCCAGTGGTTACCTTATTAATAGGAGCAGCATTTCTTGTGCAGAAGTCTGAGTTCAGTCACAGAAGCTGCCAGCTCTTATGCTCAAAGTCTGGGTTAATGGTCTAATCATTCTTAAGACTCAATTCTGCTGAAAAGTAAACCTAAGTAAAGGCTCTGCTTTCTGAGATTGTCTTCTAAGGCTTTGTCATCAGTTATTTTATGTGGAATGAGTGAAGTATTTCCACTGTGCACAAGAAAATCTCATTTCCAAAGACATCAATTTGTGAACTGTTGTATATGGCTCTGCAAAGTCTTGTGCTCATTTGAGAGGTGAACTGTACATGGAAAGGTTGTGAAAAATACTGGAATTGTGATTTCTTTTTGTTTCATCTCTGCATTATTCCCACAAAGATTTGTGTGGTTTGTATTATGATGGGTAACAGAAATGGAGATTGATTTATATGAAGCAACAGCCCATGCTGTGTTCCCAAATAATTTGCAATGGACTGCTTACCAGAGGTAGGTTTCAGCTGGATTAGCATTTGAATGTGTAATTAATGCTGTCACACTGTAGCCATCATCTTTAATCTGTGTGAAGTAGCTTTTATCTGCTGGATGTAAATAACAGAGCATATTACTGGAATAATTCTGTGTAACTTCTTAATTTGCTTAAGCACAAAGCCTATTAACCTCTGCAAATATGCAATTAATAAATAAGGAGTATTCTGGGGTTAGAAGCTGGGGGGTTTTTTTGCTGTCATATTGGTATCTGGACTGAACTTGAACAACCCTTTGGAATTTAAAAAGTTTTGCTAGTTGCTTATCTGTCATCTTGGCATCTTAAGTGTTAGAATACCCACTTAGTTCCTTCCATTGGCAGAGAAGCCTCAGAAGAGCATGCTCTGCACAGTCACAAAAATTGCCTGAAGCTGTTGTTTCCTGTCTCATTACTTGGTACAGTGATTTGTGGTGACTTAAGGAGACATGGTGAGACATCATTCCTGTTACTGAACTGTGTGTGCTAGGGAGTAATAGAATTTTCTGTGTTCCTTCCTCCTAGTAATTGCCCTTTATGTTACTTAAAATGACTTCTCTCACTTTCCCTATAATATATTCTTTTAGTTGGAGGCTTCCTTCCCTTTTTGCTCTTGTACATGCAGTAGTAAAGTAACAAGCAAGTCAGTGGATTTTTTGAGTGAGTTTTGCCATTAAAACAGGGCAAATTGCATTTGCTGCCTGATCAGCTGGCATTGTACCACTTCACACTAAACCAACTGTACACTATGAGGTGAACTCTTGTGGGAAATGGTTTATTCTGACTGGCAGGAGTAAGACATGTGTTTTCTACTGACAAAAGGGAAAAATAGCTGTGGATCCAAATACAAGCAAGAAAGCCAATATTAGTAATTTTTATGTAAACCAGAATTTCCCCTGTGCTTGTTTCTGTGAAAGTTGTTTAGTCATCATGAGCAGGGTGAGGCATGGTTAAGACAAAACCTAAAACTGCTTCCCTTTGCAATAATCTCCACAGAACATCAGATAACAAATAGAAGCCACAAAATTCAGAGAGTTCCTCTGTTTTCTGAAATACTGTTTTTTTGAAACATAGGAGCCAATAAGGCATTTGTCAACAGTTTATCTGGCTCTCTATGTTCATAATCCAGACAGAATACTATCTAGTTCAGCAAGGTTCATTAACCTTTTTTAAATTAAACCTGCCTATAATTTGTTTTGCAGTGAAATTTTACCTTAGTAAAATTTTATTGAACTATGAACAAGGACAGTGACAGCACAGAAGAAAGGGAGAAGAATAGAATTAAATGTATTTTTTTAAATAACTTCCTAATCATAAAAATCAAGTCTATTAATGGAAGTTAATAGTTAAGAATGAGTAACAATTTGTTACAGTTATACTGATATATACACTAAAGTAAAAGTTTTTGCTTCACGTATTTGTTTCTTCCTAACACATTTGGTTGTTGAATGTAGTTTACAACTTTTGAGATGACAATTCTATAACATCTCCACAGGGAATTTTTGTGCATTGATCAGAGAAGATATTTATTCTTTCTAAATTCTAGCTTTTTATGGTCCTGCAGGTAGAAAATCCATAAAATTCATCTAAACCACTAGCAGAGTCTCCTTCCTTGCTGGTTCATTTTTGGTTCTGTGTTGCTGCTTTGTTTGTTCTTCAGTTGTCATGTTTTTGATTATGAAACTGGGTCTTCTAGAATCTGACTTGAAGGTGGTAAACTACTAAGCTACTGCTTTCATGGAAATGGCATCAGCTGCTTTTCTTCATTGCATTAGCTCTCCTTTTAGGGAAGAGGATTGGGTAGAATACTGAGGAATGAAGGATATCTTCAGCCAAAGTATATACTCTAAGGAGTGGATTTTCTGTTAGTTTCCTGACAAGCCAGTATTTTCAGAACAGTGATCTGAAGTAGTTTGGAACTCATGTCTCCAGCAGTGACTTATAACATGTTCTCCTCAATTTTGCAAATTATTTTTTTAATTGTCATTTTCTGATGCAGCACCTTGTAGCTAGTTCAACAGTAGATCCTGTATGAGTTATCCTCTGGTTTTAGGCCTTTCATTTGTGAATTGTAGATGCCAGTATTTTGTAAAGAAGTGCAGCAAGTTCCATCTGAGCATGTAATACCACCAAAAATGTCAAAGCTGGAGATGTGGGCCTGAATGTGGTGTGTTTATCACTTCCACTGTGTCCAGGTGTGAATCTTTTTTCTTATTCCACTTCCACTGTGTCCAGGTGTGAATCTTTTTTCTTATTCCAAAGCACTTGTCTCTTTTCATCATTTTCCTATTCCAGTTAGTAGACTTTTAATATAGTCTCTGCTTTTTAAGAGGACTTTTATAAACAAGATATGCTTTCAAAGAGTATGATTGAAGCATTATTTGGGTTTTTAAATCTTATTTGGGGCTGTAATACTACAATGTATGACATCATAATTCAGAACAAAGTTATATCACAAGGTAACTTGTGTATCATGGAATGGATTTAGGTTAAGAAAGAGCCAGCTCAAACTAGTCAAATGAGGGATCCTCTTGACTTTGTGAGCAAAAAAAAAGCTGATGGATGGGTAGTAACCATGTACAAACCCTTTACATGTGTGCAAATATCTACTGTAGACTTGATAAGGTTAGCTCACTGCTATCTATAACAAATAAATACACTTCTATATTTTAATATAGATTATTCATAGGTAATGAATAGAATTGTAACTAGTTGTGGGGAGGTGGGGAAGAAAGTTTTAATGCATGTACCTGAAATAACTGCAATAATGCCATGCAGTTAGAAAGGTAACATATATTTCAGCAGTTCCTAAAAACATACTTTTGGATTTGAGGAAGAGAAATTCACAGTAGTTAAATGATTTTTCATACAGTGTTTTGTGTAATTAGACAATTGAAAAACATGGCAGAATGAAAAATAAAATTATGGGAGCCTAGAATACAGCATTTGTTATGATTAACTTATCAGCAGCTGGTTGATAACCAGACATTTATGGCTAAATATTCTTAAAGTATTTTTGATGTTCCTTATTGTTCATCAAATAGACTTAGGAATATTTTTGTCCTTTGTTGAAGGATGGTTTCAGTCTCAACTGGAAAATTCTTTTCTTCCTTCTTAGGTGTTGAGTGAATAAAACCTATTGTGACAGTTTAGAATGACTCAAAGTGTTTAAGATTAATGAAGATTCTTTGCCATCAAGAACATCTGCCCAGGGTCTAAACAAACCTCTAACTGCAGGCTGAAGAAATTATGGAGAATTTGGTTTGTTCTAGCTTTCTGCATGAATATAAGGCTGCACAACAGCTGTTTTAATGTCACCAGGTGTATCGAGTGCCTTCCTTTTGGGTGCAATCTCCAAAGCAAGATTCTTAGTAAGTTCTCTCCATTCATAGGATGTGGATGTCTATCCATGAGAAATTCTGCTATTGTGAGAAATAAAACTCTCGATTTTATCCATTAGGTAGCTTTATTTAGCTAAATACAGGACAAGCCCTAATAAGCTGAGAAGCTCACCCACAGGTGAAATGCTAGGCTGTTTATAACTTTACTACTAGATAAAACATATGCATATTCAATTATTAATAAACTTTTATTAACATATTTCCTCTTCCCATCTCTCTTTCCCTTTAATAGTTTTTTGTCCCCAAATTACATGATGCTCCTCCTCTTGATTATGAGTGAGTGGCAGAAGTGTAACATAAGCACTGAATCTTTATCAGCATACACTGAGGTGTCAAATTTAGAACACAATTCAAGGGTAATAAAACAAAAGAGTTATCACAAGGCTTTGGAGAAAACAAAGAGCTACACAAAGTCTCTGTGATCTTTGTGTTAGCTGTCCTGGCTTGATGAAAAGCAGGGCTGTCTTGGCTCTCTAATGGCTACTCTGTTTTTATGCATCCAGTGATAGCTGGGCTGCTCTTCACTCCCCTGGACTCCATGGAGCTGGTCTGAAAGCCAGTTTCTCATGAGAAGGTCTTCAAGACATTCCTTAGAATAGAGTTAAGCTCTTCTCCCCATTTCAGTCTCTTGACTTGTGATTTCTTGGAGCAGTTTCAATTGATTTATGCACCAGGTTCTCTGCTTGGTTGGAGGGGTTTGATCAGCATATCTTGAGCAAGACCAAGTCTGTTACATCCATCCTGTGCTATCTTAATAACTATTATTCTTTTGAACAATTATGAAAGCCAAATACCTTCAGTTTTTTCCACAATATGGTTCTGGTTATCTGAAACCAGTTCAGAAGTAGTTCCTTATTTTTCTGTCTTCTATAAAAGCTGAATAGAATTTCTGATTGCTTTAAGGCAGTGGAGGCTGAGGTACTTTACAGGTGTTTTCAACAGCACATGAAGGCTGCTGTTAAGTGGGAGTTAGAAGGTGAAAATCCTCACCACTTGTCCGCCTGACAGCTGCTTTTAATCCTCTCCCTTACCCACGGTTCTTACTCTCTGTGTTACAGACATTGTTCTCTCACAGCTCACTTCTCCTTGTTAGGCATTTATGGCCTCATCTCTTCAGGATTTGGTGTTGCTCCTAGAAGTTCAAAGGTAGCTGCTCACTTAGTGCTCAAGTACGTGCTTAAACTGTGCTTGTAAAAAGCAGGAAAGCTGAGGCTTTGCTCTCTTTGCTTCTGTGCTTTACATCAATGGAGATTCTTTCTAATAACTTTTTTCTTTTGAGTCCTGCTTTCTTCTTTATTGCCTTTTTGTGTTTTTGCCTTTTTTTCTCTTTTCTTTTCTGAACTGTGCCAGGGTGTTGGTCTGCCCTTCTTTACTTCCCCTGAGTGTGGCAGCAGTCTCATTGCTGAGAAAGCTGTCATTTGGTCTCTACTTTTGTGCTGGAACTTGTTTTGGAGGATCTCCATTTAGTTCTGCTTGTATCACTAGGTCCAATATAGATTATTATGACCATGGCTTCCTTCCAGGCCTTCTCAGTAACTTGGCTTCTTTAAATATGATGGGGTATTTTTCTGCAGTGGCATCTGGTAGGCAACCAATCTTCTATGACTCATGACAACACACTGAGTTTATCAGTGTTTCCTGATATGACTTTCCCTAAAGCTTGCTTGTCTCAAATTAAATTATTTTTCCTCAAATATAGGTCTGCATTCCTCAGAAAGACTCTAAGAGTGTAGTTTTCAATCTCTTCTGGACCATTTAAAAAAAAAATTTAGGATATCACATAACTGAATATCTGAACAGAAGAAAAATAGAGCAGGTATCATCAAATCTGACATGCTTTATTAATGTTAACTTTTTCTTATTTTATGACCTTTTATTCCTCTGATTCAAAATGCCCTGTCTTCCTGATAGTCATGTCACAAAAGCCTTTGGTTAATTTTTATCCTCTGACTTGTTTCACAGTAGGGTGAAATATATCCCAAGATCAGAGTTTTAAGACCAGATCAATTGAAGTTAATTACAAATTCCTGTGAATTTCAAGAGAAGAAGGCAAGTTCCTCATTCTATTGAGGAACTAAATTAAGGTTAGCACAAATTTATGCCAGTCCAGTGTAGGTCATTGAGGAAGCACTGATTTTAATCTAGAAGTCACACTGCTACTGAGGGACCCAGTTAATCTATGTGTTGCCTTTCCTTTCTTTCATGAATTAATGCTTATATAGATGAGCCTAGCTGGATTCCTCATGCTGACAGTATTCTAACATATAGTCATGATCAAGATTTCCCCCCAAGTTTTCAATATGTATGAAAGTAGAGAGCTTGAAAGATTTAGTGGCTACAGTGCAGCTCTGAAGAGAAGAAAGTTGGAGGATGAAAAACTCAGTATGAGCCAGCAGTGTGTACTTGCAGCCCAAAAGCCCAATCAGTCCTGGCCAGCAGGTCAAGAGAGGTGATTTTGCCCCTCTACTGGGCTCTGCTGAGACCCCAACTGGAGTTAATGTGTCCAGTTCTG
>VZTY01006618.1:0-11540 GCA_013400935.1 Turnix velox | reverse complement strand
CACTGATGGAGAGCTTTATCCTTCCTTCAAACAGGGTGAAATTGGACCTGCTGGCAATGCTGGTCCTACTGGTCCTGCTGGTCCAAGAGGAGAAATTGGACTTCCTGGTTCCAGTGGTCCTGTTGGCCCTCCAGTGAGTAACCTACCAGATTTTAATCTTGGACAGGTGCACTTGAGACTTAGAATAAACCAGGATTTTTATCTTTCTTGACAGGGCAACCCTGGTGCTAATGGTCTTCCAGGAGCTAAAGGAGCAGCTGTAAGTACAACCTTACTCACTTACACTTGTCTTCTTTTAAAAAATAATTCAGTTAATGCAACATAGAAAGGTGATGGCTCATAATAACTTCTCTCCTCTCTGCTGGGCAGGGTCTTCCTGGTGTTGCTGGTGCTCCTGGTCTGCCTGGTCCCCGTGGTATTCCTGGTCCTCCTGGTCCTGCTGGTCCTGGTGGTGCTAGAGGTCTTGTTGTAAGTCATCTTGTACATTGCATATCTTCATTACAAAGAGTCTACACTGTGTAAAACATTTCCTCTGGATATATAATTGTATTTAATGCAGACAGTTTTATGCTTGCTCCACTGTAATGTTTATAATGTGTTTCTTTTTATGCAGTGAAGTTCATTGACCATTTATCAAAATAGAGGCAGGCTGAAGAGCATTTTGCTTCATAAAAAAATTTGCCTAGGTAGAAATGGAATTTTAGAAATAGTTCTTAATTCTGTGATCTCTTCTTTTGTTCTGGACTCCAGGGTGAACCAGGCCCTGCTGGTGCCAAGGGAGAAAGTGGCAACAAGGGTGAACCTGTAAGTATGGCAGGATGTGAAGAAGGTTTTTTTCTGAGAGTGTCTGCAACAAAGCATCTCATTTCTTCTTTTTTTTTTTTTTTCTCTTTGTGTGCAATAGGGTGCTGCTGGACCTGCTGGTCCTCCTGGTCCTAGTGGTGAAGAAGGCAAAAGAGGCAGCCCTGGTGAACCTGGCTCTGCTGGTCCCCCAGGTCCTGCTGGTCTAAGAGTAGGTTTTCTCTTTCATCTTTCAAGAGTAGAAGCAAAAAAAAAAAAGAGAAGAGGAAATAAAGCTAGGCTTACAAAGGCAAATTAAGTAATTATGAGCAATTAAATTTACATGAATGCTGCTAAGCACAGATCCTTTGCCATCCTGAGCCTTTTAATTAATTGCAACCAAACCTATTTTTACCTTGTAAAAACACTGTTGATTATCTTCAAAGTAATTAGACTAATTGCTTTGATTCATCCATTGTGTAATATTTAGTGAATTATCTTTGATTGCTCTTAAAGCTTTATTATTAGATTTAGCTGTACAAATCAGGTAATTGGCTCACACATAATGTGAGGAAAAATATTTTAATACTGCCCTCAAGGATGCCTGGTCTCCTTTAGAGAGAGAAATTCTCCTTCAGTGACTTTCAGAAGGCTTCACACAAGAGCAGGAACTGCAGGAGTAGGTAAAACAGCAATATTTCCACCAAATATTTTTTGTTAAAGGTAGGGTAGGGTGCACAGAATCACAGAGAAGCTGCTAAATGCCTACACAGAAGAAGCAAAGGTGAAACAGTGAGGGCCAGGTTGTGGGATCCTTGCTAGTGACAATGCTCTGATATAAGAAGATTAGTTTTTAAAGTAATCTAAAAGAAGTGAGATTTCTTCCCCAGTCTGATTTTACAGTGAAATATGTGGACTCAGAGTTGCACCTACCTCCCATTCAGCAGACCTGCTTGGAAGGCTGAGCTCTAGCAAGTAGAGAAGCAGATGTTTTTCTTTCTTGATTTATTTTTTATTCACTTGCAGGGCGTGCCTGGATCTCGTGGTCTCCCTGGAGCTGATGGTAGAGCTGGTGTTATGGTAAGGCTTTTTTCAAGGTTGTGTCTCAAAATCTTTTTTTTTAACAGATTTCTGATGCTTTTTTCTACCTCTGCCTAATTTTATGTATTTTTTTTCTGGTAGGGACCTGCTGGTAACCGTGGTGCTAGTGGTCCTGTTGGTGCTAAGGGTCCTAATGGTGATGCTGGCCGTCCTGGTGAGCCTGGTCTTATGGGTCCAAGAGTAAGTTTGAACTCTGTGGTTTAAGTCTGAATTGTAAAAAAAAAAAAGATAATTACTTACAATTTAGGGACAAAAAATTANAAAAAAAAAAAAAGATAATTGCTTACAATTTAGGGACAAAAAATTATTCAGAAATCTAACAGAAAAAAAATGCAGCTTGTGCTAATCATAATTAGGGCAATTCTATCATTTTGTTGAGGAAATAATTATTAAGAAGCATCAAAATGTTTATTGAAATTAGTTTCTTCTGGGTGTGGAAGCATTTGATTGCCTTGTCACAGAGCAGTACCTCTCATTGCCTTCTGAGCTTATTTACAGAATGTCATCATTAGGATGATGTGTGTCCTTTTTATCTAACTAAAAGCCAACTTTCATGATGTAAGATGGCTGATCCCAATTATTACAAGTTTACTTTGAAAATTAATTCACTTTAATTAATGGTGGTGCTGGCTGCAGCCAGATGATGTTCATGTCATTATTTTTTATCCTTTTTATATCGCTATTTCTCTTCCTACCTCACTCCATGAAGTAAAAGAGTTTTCACTGTAGATATGGGGGTTGGAACTCGATGGTCTTTAAGGTCCCTTCCAACCTGAACTATTCTATGAACTATTGAATATCTGCAAACATTCAAGCACGTTTTGTGTAGAGCTTAAATGAGTTTAAATGAAACAGGTACTTATCTGTGCTGATTCTCCACTGGTATGTGTGAACCCACCACCATTATGTTTTAGATGTCAATTTGACAGCCCTTTTCTCCCCCTGAATATTGATAACAAGGTGTCTGTCCACCTGTGCACTCAAGTAGAGAAAAAATGTGATCAGCACTTGGTGAGTTGATCTCAAAAACCTGAAATTTTTTCTTTCTCAGGGTCTCCCAGGTCAGCCTGGAAGCCCAGGACCCGCTGGCAAGGAAGGTCCAGTTGTAAGTACCTTGTTTTTCATTCTGTTTTCCTATTGCCTATAGCAGAGATCTCAGCACTAAACCCTTACACAATTTGCTGCACATAATCTCTCAGTGAGAACCTTCCCATTCATTTCTCTGCNTTTCATTCTGTTTTCCTATTTCATATAGCAGAGATCTCAGCACTGAACCCCTTACATAATTCTGCATAAAACCAGCAAGATACTTTGCTGCATGTTATCTCTCAGTGAGAACCTTCTCATTCATTTCTGTGGATCTCAAATCAGGGCTGTGACCTGGGAGGGGAAGAAGGAATAAACTGTTTTACACAAAGGATAAGAATAGAGGAATGTATGAGGGTGCATTGTATAAACAGTGTTTAAATGGGATTTGCTTCTTTCTCCTATAACTGAACTCTAATTACCACAGATATCTAATAATGTGATTTTCTTTTTCAAGGGTTTCCCTGGAGCAGATGGTAGAGTTGGGCCAATTGGTCCTGCTGGCAACAGAGGAGAGCCTGGCAACATTGGATTCCCTGGACCCAAAGGTCCCACTGTAAGTACAGCACTTTTGTTTATTGCTATAAAAGTATTTCCAGGCTAATCTGTAGGTCTTTAGCAATCAAATACATCTCCAGATGTCCTCCTGTAGTGCTTATTGGATGGCATCTACTTACATTTAGAAACGATGTTTTAAATTATTTTCCACTCATTAAAAATACTATTAAAGAAAGAAAAACCAGTGCAGTTACTTGAATATCTGGACATTAAGGTGATTAGAAAAATGTCTATATCATGATTACTTTGTCCATATAATTTCTGTATATACACTTCTCTAAATATTATGTAAAAGTTGGCCACCAAGGGTAAATTGTTGTTCCAGAGTATTGATATTTATGGAGCACAATCCAAAGCTCACACACATCAGAAGAAAAATCACCAGTGGTTTCAGTGGGGCTCCTGAAATGTCACACAGAGGACATAGATGACAATAATCTTCTGGATTTGTAGTGTTGCTGTAGGCACACACGCACACAGACCTAATATAGTGTATTGCAGAGCATCATGAATTGGAATCTCAAAAATAAGGGAATAAAGTTCTGAAAAGAGAAGTTGTTTATTTTTGAGTTGTCCTTTCTAAAGAGTTGAAGGCAGCAGGTGGAGTTTGTGGGTGTTTTAATTCAGGGCAAAGAAATAGTTCAGTAATTCTTCTGGCAAGGAGAGCATCAGTTGGTGTTTACTACTTTAAACTGATGAAATCTTGATGAAGTTTGTGTCTTTTTCTTTCAACTTCAGGGTGAACCTGGCAAACCTGGTGAAAAAGGCAATGTTGGTCTTGCTGGCCCACGGGTATGTAGAGATCTTCTCTTTGACAACCTCTAGAGAGAAAACAGTAGATTCTGTAATACAAATAATATTTTGTACAAGCATGTTTAGATGAAGAAATAGAAAAGCATTGGGGAATTCATCTATTTTTGTGTCAGTGGGAGCTAGAAGGGACTGTTATTTAAGAGATAAATGTGAACTGTCCCTCTGGGTTGCTGATTAGATAATTATTCTGGAGTATTAGCTTCATAGAAATTGGAAAAAATAGTGCTCCCTCTACAGTTTCTAATTTATCCTAATTTCCAACTTTTTACTGACAGAGCTTACTAATTCTTCCATTTAAGGAATAAAAATAATCGATCTGTTGTGGGAAGAATACTGTCAGCATGGTTCCTATAATCTGGAGTTCCCAAAGAAGCTTCCCTAAGTATGAATGTGCCACCATGACTAAAACAATCAACAGAATTTAAAACTGTAAGCATCATTAGTGCTCACTCATAGTGAAGCTCTTAGAATTAAATCCTAAGGTCAGGGACTCTTTTTGGCACAGAATCACTTTAAAAAGATTTTGATAACAAATTAAAACTTTGGTAAAACAGTTAAAAAAACTGTTTTTAACATTTAGGGTGCTCCTGGTCCAGAGGGAAACAATGGTGCTCAAGGTCCTCCTGGTGTCACTGTAAGTTACAGATCAACTTTGCAATTTACTTTTCATTGATGGGATTTCCCAATTTAAATTCTATTTCCCTGTATTCTCCTTCCAAGTTAATAATTTCTTTGCTCCATCCAGGGCAACCAAGGTGCAAAGGGTGAAACAGGTCCTGCTGGCCCCCCTGGCTTCCAGGTGAGTAGCTCTGCTTGATCTTAACTGTGGCTTTACAAAGCCCAAAGCAATTCTACCTTCAAGTTATTTTTATTTTTGTTTCTTTACTCTTAGGGTCTGCCAGGTCCCTCAGGTCCTGCTGGTGAAGCTGGTAAACCTGGTGAAAGGGTGAGTGTGCAGTTACTTCACATATTTTTAATTGCACATATGGTAAAGGAAGCCAAAACAAAATTATCTATGTTACATGCAGAGGTTAATAGTCCCTTTTATCAGACCTAGCTATAAATTAAGACAATGTGGTGGAATCTGCAACATGCTTTTTCTTTTCCCAAGTTTTGGTATGAAGATGAGCCAATTCTTTACTTTTCAGCCCCTTAAGCAGCAATAAAATATGGCTCCTCCTCCCAAAAGACAAGACAATACATGAAAAAGATTTTACTTTTAAGCTCTTCAAAGTTCAGTCTTGCCTGTATGCTTTTGCAACTCAATTGATTTCAGTGATTTAATAATTGCATCCAACTGAGGTAGCTCAGTGGTAATTCAGTCTCTAGGTTTTGCTTAGTTAAAAAGTGTGATATAATCTGCACTTTGTGCATCCCATGTCTAAATGTCTTTTGATATTTATGGCTACATCTCCCTGTGTCCCTGAAAAAGTTCACATGGTTTGTACCTGAAAAATTATCCTGGAATTGAGTTGCCAACTCTTTTCTTCAGATGAGAGATCATTATGTCACTGCACAGCTCTACAAAAAGGATTTATTTTTGTCCATCTGAAGACTGTATATATTCTGAAGATTTGCAGTTTGAGGAGAATTTCTATCTACTGCTAAACCCAAAGCACAATTGAAGTTAATAATTTGCTTTAGAAATAAGCTTAACCTCTATATTTTATATCTCTTGTAGGGTCTTCATGGTGAATTTGGTGTCCCTGGTCCTGCTGGCCCAAGGGTGAGTCATTACTTTGAAATCTGGTAGAGAATGTCTTAATAATGTGCTCAATAATAATAGTAACTATCTACATTTCCAACTTTCCCAAGACAAATAGCTCAGTTTCAGAATATAGTATATTGGAGCAGACTTTCAGGAGCTAGGGAGAAATTTCACTGCATTCTGCATGGGTTAGGGTATCTTATTATTTAACGCAATAGTGAAATTCTACCTAATCAATATGAAAATTACCTAAATAATGAGATCCTGATGAGCTAATCCTTGGGGGTTTGGGTTTTTTTCTTCATTAATGAACCTCACAGTGACGATATGGATGACGTGAATTTTCTTCTCTAGTGCCTGGGTGCAGACATTATTTTGACCATTTCTGTCCTACTGTCCCTTGCCCAGCAGCTCCTATCTGCTAGATAAGGTCTTTGTGAACAAATAATGAGCTGGAATCAGAGCTAGGGACAGTCAGTAGGAGATGCTGCATCCCACTTCCTTTTATTCCTACCCTGTCAATAAACATTTTTAAAGATCTATGTCTGGTTTTTGGACAGCACTGAAGTTTATAAAATGCCAGATCAATTTACTTGCTTTCAAAATTCACCTCTAAAGAAGTTGAAATTTAAACAACTTCTGCTGCTTCCTCTTTTATTCTGACTACCAGAATAAATGTCAGGTATTCCCATTCAACTATCAGTTACATCAATAATTTTAAATAGCACTTCTCCTCCCAGGACTTACTGTCCTGAAGCTGTAGAGATGGCCACATCCTCTTTAAAATTTAATTTTGCTAATCTATCCAAGGCATGTTTCTTTTATTGCTGTGTTAACAGTTACCTGTCTCAGCTCTAGCTAGTCTGAAGTGTATTTCCTTCAGTTTTCCTGATAAGATCTTAGTGATGCTTTGTACAACAGAATTAACACTTCTGAAAAACACCTCTTTCATGTCTGCATCATATTTTTGGCTGTTGGCTATCACTTTCCCCTTTCTGTTGTTTCCATCTGGTGAAATTTCTGCTTTAAAGCACAAATCCTCTTTTTTGTTTTTGGTACTTAAATAAATGACCTGGTACTTTGCCAGGCTTGAATTTTCTTCCACTTCTACTGGGACAGCTATCCAGCAGGTTATTCACTTCTTCCTGTCCAATATTCACACTCTTCTTCCTCTTGACAAGAGCTTCCACGTTTGTGGAATATTCAATAGGTGTGTGCCAGTTGCTGTGTCTCTAATTTCAGTAAAATCACTTATTTGCTCTCCAATTGGTATCAGAAGCTCCACTTGACAATAAAATGCAGAATTACCAGAAAACACACAGTGGCCAAAGTCCTTGTTCAGCTGGTACCTGTACTTCTCACCTGTTAGCAGTGCAAGGATTCAGTAAATAACTTTGTTTGCATCAAAAGCTAGAGCTAGATCTTACTATCATTTGGTATCTGTGCAATTCTACTCTAGTTCTTCGTGGTTTGTTGAGATAAAAATGCATCACACTATTATAGGAACTAGTCATTGCTTTTAGACCATGAAGCTACAGAACAAATCAAGGAAAAACTTCAATCAGTCTCTCTCCTGCAGGGTGAACGTGGTCCTCCTGGTGAAAGTGGTGCTGTTGGTCCTGCTGGTCCTATTGGAAGCCGTGGTCCTTCTGGCCCACCAGGCCCTGATGGTAACAAGGTATGTCTCTTCCAACTGCCATCACCTCACTGTTGCCTTCCTCATGAAAGCAACCTAAAGCCTTCTTCTCTAACAGCAGAAATGATTAATGGCAGCATAAAGTTACCTGCACACCACAGCCCCTGGGTCATTTCTTGAAGGAATAAAGTTTCATCCTATCTAGCCCACATTAATATTGAAGGTTTTTAGGTTTAGCACTATGGATGTAGGCAGTTTGAATTCAGTTTGGATACAGTTTGTCACCAAGGTGTGCTATTGAGCAGTTCTGAGTCCAAGATTTCAGCCAAAATTCATGCTGACATCTATTCATACCCAACTCTACTTAGGCATAGGAAGCTCTCATGGCTAGTAAGCAAAATTTTCCCCAAAACATTAGCACAAGAATGAGGAGCGATCTACCAAAATCACATTGACATGATGCTAAGAGAGTATTGGTCTTAGTTCTCAGGATTTTCCTGGGTTAGTCTGTCCACAGAAGTTGTTTGGAGTGTCAGACACCCTGAAATCTCAGGAGCCTACAGGTGTTTATGACTGGTATCTCTACTAGCTGAAAAATTAAAATAAATATCATAGCTGAAGATGAAATACTCACACTCTTTACAGTTAAGCAGAATGATGGGCAAAGAAGTAATGACAGAATTTTGTGCAGAGTTTTTGCATGATTTGACCTTTTCTTACATGACATGTTGTTGCTACTAGGGTGAACCTGGCAATGCTGGTGCTGCTGGTCCTCCTGGTCCTGCTGGTCCTGGTGGAATCCCAGGAGAGAGAGGTGTTGCTGGTGTCCCTGGAGGCAAAGGTGAAAAGGTAAGGTCTTCATTCTGCTTTGCTGCTTCCAGAACATGTTTGTGAGTTGCTTTAATTCCATAAACTTGACTTGCAGGTTACCCCAATGCAACTTTTGTTCACCATGAAACTATTGTTTAATGATGACTCACTAATAAGTAGGGATTTTGTTGGTCTAATAGATTGACAATGCTTTCTGCAGGTGTATTTTGATCTTTGCTCAACATCTGGAATCAGTTTAGGTGGCATTTAGTGCTTCACAGGACTGGTTAACCATGAGTTTACTGATAGATACTAAAGCTTTCTTTGAGTACAGGCTTTATAGTAGGAATAGGCCTACTAATCATGAAGAACTTTGTCTCTGATCAACCCCTGAGCACTATAGGTGCAGTTCATATTCTTTTATTTTCATTATTTTAACCTTAAAACTGAGATTTGTAGAATTGCTTTATATGTTTTTACTAAAAAAAAAAAATCCAATTATTTGCCATAAGTGCAGTTGTAAGGAAACGGAGGTGAAAACTGCTTGCAACTCTTCCTAAAACACTATACACATTAATACAGAAGTGTAGGATGTGTTTAAATAAAAAAAAGAGAGAGATGATCTGATATCTTAACTCTAGTGATAGCCTGGATAAAGCTTTTTATTATACAAACCATGTCACATTTTGTATATCTACTTATTGTTTTTTTATAGTTATATTCCTGCTTCACCTAGAAAGCATAACATGAATGCCCAAAAGAATTCTTATGATTGGTTATTTTTTTTTGACCAGAAGACAAGAGATTTTGAGGGAGCTTTACCTTCATCATTTGGAATATACACTGACTCAGATTTGAATTTTTAATTCCATTCAAAATTCTTGACACTGAGGGGAAATTTAAATAGGTTTCCCATTAAGGAGGCAAGCTGGTAATTCTGAAAAATGTCTCAGTCCCCTCTTTGCCTGGAAATAGTTGCCTTAAAAATCAGTACAATTCCAGCAGTAAGATGAAATAATAATGAAAGTCTATTCCCAAAAATAAATAGCATGGTAGGCATCTTGTACCATTGATACAGACTTATACTCATTACTAATGTGGTGCTTTTTTTTCCCCTCTGTATATTTTAGGGTGCCCCAGGTCTGAGAGGTGATGCTGGTGCAACAGGAAGAGATGGTGCTCGTGTAAGTACCTCATGATTCTACTTGAGTTTACTTATTTAAACATTTAAGTGATTTAAAAGGATGTTCAGGACTAACGTTGCCCACTTGATTGTATTCCCTCTTATTTCTGCTCATTTTGGATGGATTTTGTTGCATCTTGTGCAGAAGCGTTTGAATTTAGGGATAGAAAAAAAAATGATCACTTTTCATGCACACACAGAGAAATCATATCAGCAGAGATTGTTTGGTGTGACATAAATATTCTAAATATTCTAAATATTCTGAAAGCTGCCTGCAAAGCCAAACAAAATCATTAATTTGAGATTTCACTTTCCTGTCCTAGTTTTCATAGTTTTGAAGGGAAATAAAGGGCTGGGATGGTCCCAAGTGAAAATACAGGCTGGGATGGGGCAAATGGATTGAGAGCAGCTCTGAGTAGGACTCTCATGAAACCTCACCTATAAAACCATGTCCAGGTTTGTAGTTCCCAACATAAGAAGGACATGGACTTTCAGACCAGGTCCAGAGAAGGGACACAAAAGATGATCAGAGGGATGGAGCACCTCTGAGACAAGCTGTGGTTGTTGAGCCTGGAGAAGAGGAGGTTTTGGGTTTATCTGATATGTGAAGGGGGCCTATACAAAGCTGGAGATGGACTTCTTAGTGATAGGAGAAGGGGAAATGGGTTCAAACTAAAGAGGATAGATTTGGATTACCTAAAAGAAAAGATTTTTCACTCTGAGGATGATGAGGCACTGAAGCAGGTTGCCTCAGGAGAGTTGTGGATGTCCCATCCCTGGAAAAGTTCAAAACCAGCCTGATCTAGTGGGAGATGTCCCTTCCCAAGGCAGGGTTTTTGTATGATCTTTTAAGGTCCCATCCAACCTAAGGCATTCTGTGAGTGTACTAAAGACAACTGGAAGAAAGTTATACTAGGAGAAAAGTGAAAAAAACACTAAAAGTAATCACTATTACTTGCATTTTGTTAGAAATCATGTCCTGTCTTTTGACCTGTAGGGTCTCCCTGGTGCTATTGGTGCTCCTGGCCCAGCTGGTGGTGCTGGTGATCGGGTAAGTCAACTCTTTAAACCAAAACCTGTCTTGTTTGTTTTTACATTCTACCCATGCAGAGATATTTAAGATATTTAAGATATTAAAGATTTAAGATATTAAAAAAAAAAAACAATTTTTCTAGTGTGTAGTAGAAATTTAGTAAGTTTTTCAGATTTTGGAGGCAAGCTTTATTGAGACTGGAGAACTATGAAGCTGTGATAGTACTCCAAACTTTCTACTAAAAGGGCATCTATTTGGCAGTAGGTTATATGGAGATATGACTCTCATTTAGGTTTTGAATTCTTTACAGATGAGGCTAATTTCCACAATCCTCCTCACATTGTGAGAAGACATTTTGATATGGTGGTGAATGCATTCACTGAGAAGAATTCTTTATATAATTATCATTAGAAATTACTAATAGAGTCAAAACAGAAGCATTTTCAGGAATGCCCTTTCCAATGAAGATATAGGGAGACTTGCTACATGTGTCTGTGCCACAAAATCACCCATGTTTCACAGTGACATGTTTTCTCCCACCTGTTGTAGGGTGAAGGAGGTCCTGCTGGTCCCGCTGGTCCTGCTGGTGCCCGTGGTATCCCTGTAAGTAGCAATTCCTTATAATTCCTTTATCACATCAAAAAACATGATGTTCAGAAAAATGTCTTTTCAAACCAGTCTTCTTTTCTTTGTTCTCTCTTTAGGGTGAACGTGGTGAGCCTGGTCCTGTAGGTCCTAGTGGATTTGCTGGACCTCCTGTGAGTATTGTTTCTGCTTTGCTCTTAGTGATGCTCTGCCATTTCTCCATTTCCTTTTCATGCTTTCCCAACTC
>VZTY01006615.1:0-53525 GCA_013400935.1 Turnix velox | reverse complement strand
GGGTGTTCTCAGGGTGGTATGGCCGTAGGCACACCCCAACCCTGCAAGAGCCCTCTCGACCTGCGCACAACGCCCGCCCTTCCTACCTCTTACCTGTCGCTGTTCTCCCCAGACACCGCCCAACAACCCAACTGCCTACATTTCACCCACCAATACACCCTGGACCCTGCACCCAAAACCCACAAACAAGCCCCTCCCGCACACCCCACAAACAAATGCCTACAGCACCCTGTATTCCCAAACGGGGTCTCCCATCCAAGTACTAACTGGACCCTGCTCCTCGCACGCCGGCCCCTCACCCCAACACACTACACCCGCATCCACCCACTCACCCTGGGCCCCCTAAAAGCCAAAAACAAAAGCCTACAGCACCCGGTATTCCCAAGCGGTCTCCCATCCAAGTACTAACCGGGCCCGACCCTGCTTAGCTTCCGAGATCAGTCGAGATCGGGCGTTTTCAGGGTGGTATGGCCGTAGGCACATGCTGATCCTACAGGAGCCCTCTCGACCGGCACACAACGCCCGCCCAGCCCTCCTCTTACCTTCTGCCCTCCTCCCGGCTCCAGCTGACCCGCTGCTGGGCATGGCTGAATTTTGCAGCCAAGGTGGCAATGTCTTGGGGAAATCATATTTATCACAATTTTTATTTCTCACGGTTATATTTTTCATTGGCAATAAATTTCATTATATTTTACCAGACCAAGTCTGTTTCGCCTGTGATACTAATTTGTAAGTGATCTCCTTGCCATTATCTTGACACACAAGCTTTTCCACCTTATTTTGTACCTCTGTCCTGTTTAGTAGGAGTATGACAGTCAGTGAGTGGGGTTTTGGCAACCAGCCAAGACCAACTCACCTGAACATCTTAATTCAAAAATTATGTTAAAAACTTTTTTTTTTTAATCCAATACCTCCAGCTGAACAACTGAAAGAAAAACAAAACAAAACCAAACAGCAACAAAAACCCCCAAACTCAAACTCCCTCAGCTTCTGGAGATTGTAAAGAGATAATTAAAAAAATATATTTTTGGAAACAACTTCCCAAAAGATAATATAAAAGATAAAAAAAAATGGTCTATGAGATAATTAAGTTCTTTTATGGAAAGCAACTGTTACCTCACTGATTTAACATCTGAAGTACAAGGTGATTAAAACTCTATAAACTGTCATAGTAGGAAGACAGGATGGGATTAATCTCACTTAACTATAGTCATTTAAATGTTAGTAGTGTAAGAGATGTGGCTACTCTCATTCCACATGAAAGAAGAAAAGCAGAAGTTTCCTAAAGGAGGCTCAGTTCATCCTGAAATAAGATTTTAGCAGGAGAAAATACATGACAAAGGATCTTGTCGAATTTAAGATACTTTTTTAAGCATGAGAAATAGGAGATCATCCATTCTCCTGTACTACATGAAACTGATTTAACATATTTTATGACCATGACAGTATTTTTACTTGTGTGGCTAATGTCTCAAGAGAAGAAAGTTCTTTCCTGTGAGGGTGGTGAGACACTGGAAGAGGTTGCCCATACAGATGTTTAAGGCCAGGCTGGATGAGGCACCGTGCAACCTGGTCTAGTGGGCGGTGTCCTTGCCTATCGCAGGGAGGGTCACCTGGGATGTTCTTGAAGGTCCCCTCCAACCCAAACCATTCTATGATTCTATGATTCTATATTGTAGGAATTCTCAATAATGGGTTTGGCTACATTTCTGGGAACACAAAATAATAAAAATTTGGAATAGTAAACTAATGCAGGAGTAGATATAAATCCAAACCTATTGGCTTCCTTATTTATAGTTTCCTGGGACTTTTTCATTCCTGAAAATTCAATCTATTTGAAGTTTTCTAACATTTAATTTTAGTTTAGTTGAACATCTGTCATCCTGCATAGTCATTTTATAACCAGCATTTGTTGTCTTCACCTATATGTGTTTAGCTGGTAAATACCTGTTATGTTTCAACTGCAGTTTTCTGCTTTTTGGATATGCAAACATTTTCATTACAAAGAAATATAAAACAACACAGAGTCTTGTTATGTGTATATACATCAGACTAGTGTAATTTTCCATAACCATAAATAAGAGCTTGAATAACCTTGATCTTCTATTCTGTCATATTGTTTTTAAGCTGATGTAACACCATTGACATCAATGGACTTATCCCAGTATGAAATTGGTGTAATGGAGTGGAAAATCATTGCCGAAATCTCTAAGGGGATATTCAAAGTTCCCTTTACTGTAAGCTGTGTATTAGACTGGAAGATCCATAGTTTGTATTTCCATGGTTTGATGTGTATATCAAATGATGTTAAACTGTAAAACACTTTAAATGGAAAACTATTCATAACATTTTTTAATCAAGCATGAGATATTTAATTGTAAAGTTGTTTTTACTGTAGATTTAGGAATCTACTACAATGTACAATTATTTATGAATTTGTAGAAAATAAGATGTGTAACAATGTAATATTACACCATACAGAATCAATGTAATTTCTTGAAATTTAAATTAAATTAGTTTGTTTGTCTTTTTAAACTCATATCTGGAAAAGGAGATTTTTTTTGGGGGGCCAACTTCTGTGAACCTACTTAACAGATGAGATCCAGATTTCATAAGATGGAGTGTTCACGTAGCAATTGGTCACAGTCAAATCCTGAATTAGTAACTGTATGCGGGTCTTTGTATATTCCAAGTAATTTTCTCGAGAGAAATCATGTTAAACCATCTTGATTTTCTTTTCCTAATTACAAGATCAGCAACTGCATATCAAGTGGAAAATTACAATGTTATGTATCTGGTCAGTTTCACATTTCATTTCCTATGAATTTCTGTTGCAAGATGATGCAAATATGAACCACAAGCCAATTTTTTTTTTTTTTTTAAAGCAAAAAGTGGCACACATAGCTTCATTTTCCTTTCTCATCTTCAAAAAGTGAATCTTGCTTTTTAAAGCAGAAATTATAATTGAGCAGAATTGCATTACTGGGAAGTGTTGATAACAATGTGGTTTTTGACCACCTTGTGAAATTTTACTGCGGTTAGGAAAAGCTTTGACAAATCAGTTGTATATAATTTATGTGATTGTTTTATTACTTCATATTGCAAAGCAACGAGATCCTGGGTTTTGTGGCTACCAGTGAGTAAAACATATCCTAAATACTTTGACTTCCTTAAGAAGGCAAACATTTTTTCCTATCATTGCTTTTAATCAATACTCATTCTTAAACAGAAAGTTATCTTTATAGTTTTGATCACTTCTTTTTAAAAACTTTCACTTGTAAAATACCTAGGAAAAAACAGCTCTCTTCACTTTGCTTCTTATACACTGAGACTATGTTCAGTAAAGCAAAAGAAAGATGCAGTGGAAAGAAAGGAACCAGTACCAAAACAAAAATACAATGTGATTTGTTTTTATAGGACATCACATGAAAAAAAACAGGTAGCAGTAGTGGTTTTGTGGATATTTTTCACTTTAAATGGGCTACTTTGCACGAGCTACTTTGCATGTCCTAAATATGGAAGATTTAATTTCCAGTTTCCTGTGCTTTTTCATGTGATTTTCCCCTGGGAAAGGTGCTATCATATCAGAATCATCCATTCATTTGTAGTTGCACTTTTATAGTTGCTTCATAGAAGGTATTGGCGTAATGGGCACAGCAATCAAGGCAGGTGTTAACAAGATCCTAATTTTCTTTCTCAGCCCCAGAAATGACCCTGAGAAAAAGTTTCTGGTGCAGCTCTTCAGAGAATTATGGCAAATCATTTACTTCAAGTCAGCCATTCACTCTGTTGACTTTGGTTTCAGATAGTGATTATGGCTGACACTCAAATTTGAAGTTTCTATTCTTCCAGCTTGCTTCCAGAGCAACCCAATGTCAGATTTCAAAAAATGTTGTGATCCTCCTCTCTGTGTATTGTACTGATCAGGGATCATCCTACTCCTAATCAATTGTGCATCTGAAAACCACAGTAATTTCAGCTGGCATTTTGGTTACCTAGAGATTTAAGCCTGGGTCCTAATTAACTATTTCAATTTAGGTTTTGTGTCTGATTTTGATTAAGAATATCTGGAAGAGAAAGGTTTGTTTTCTCCAGATACATTTTTATTTTATCTTCACATTCTCTGAATTTAATTCATTTCCTCATTAATCTTTATTTAATGACTATTTTCCTTTGTCAATATCTACAATATCTTTATTAAATTAAAATTACATTTTTAGTAGTATCTCTCTTCTACTTTTCATCATTGTTGTGAGTGTAAAAATAGTTTGGAAAAACGTATATATTCACAATTCCTTAAATACAGCTACCCTACAAACCCAGTTTTCTGCTTTCTCCTTATAAATAGATGGTAACTCTCAAGATCCTTTTCTTGAAAAATAGGTGGGATGAAGATTTGGCAGTGATGCTTGAATATCTTCTAATACTATGGAACATTAGTGTTTATTTACTCTGCTAGTAGGATTTTTCTTTATTTGTCACGTTTAATTTGTTTTGATTATCTGACAAAACTATCCTGTACACAGCTTCACTGCTTGATTAGGAGAGACTAGTGATGTTTTAAATAGTTGCAGCAGAAAAGAGCAATGAAAGAATGTCTCTGGACATTCCTCAATAAATTTTAGTCTGCATATGCTAGCCTAACCATACATAACTTTGAGACTTAAATATACAGCTCCTTCTAATTTGGGTGTGCTGGGAGGGATGTATTTATCGGTCACTTTTTTCTCACTACCCACTATCTGGCAGTCATCTGCAGCTTTTCAGTCAGTGGTGTTGTTCATGTGTGTTTCCTAATACAGCATGGGCAAAATCAGTTGTGTTGAGGGAGATTTCTTAAACTGCTCCAACTAGCTCTCATGCCATGCCACTATCAAAAATGTGTGTGGAACTACTCCTAGCAAAGTACTGCTGATGAGCTGCTAGGGATGCTGTTATTTTTCCATTGAATTTTCTATTCAATTTCACACTGGTCAACATTTTTGGATATTAGTAATCTCTATGAGTCAGTTTAAGATTAATTAGGATAATTCTAGAATTCGCCATTAGGACAAATTGATTTCAACTAGGCTGTTTAAACACAAACTTCTACATGTGAGTAGGCCCTTACTTGAGTAAGGGCTGGCATAATGGAGCTTTAACAGATGTCCAGATTTCAAGATGCTGGGACGAGTTTCTGCTTTGCACAGGAATGTCACTGAAATCAAAACTAGTACAATTAGAAAGAAATTTTACTTTCTTATCACAAGGCATTATGCAAAATATTCTTATTTTACTTTGCTATGATTCTGATCACAGAATTTCTTTTAGAAAAATGACTGAGATACTACAAGCATAGAAGTGCATTTATTAAAAGAAGAGAAATATTGCTTACTTTTGAAGCTGTCATTAGCTGATCATAAAAGGATATTTTTCTAAAGGAGATGATCCAATCATGTATTTTTAGAGGACACTGTGATATTAAAAATGTATCATACAGAGGAAAAAAACCTAATAACTGACAGAGGTCATAGTTACATAAAAAAGAATTGAAAAATAGAAGAATATAAGAAAGAGCGAGCCACATGCAATCATGGAGGAGACAGATATGTTAGTGCAAAATTGTCACAGTTCAGCTCAGGATCAAGCTGGCTGCAGGAATCATCATAAATATCTGACATATTGAGGTTAAAGAAAGTATCTGAGTGTTACAATGCCTTAGGAATAGAACCAGTTTTGAGCATACAGATGGGCTGAACACTTAAAGTCCTGGGCTTTTTCAATTAATTGGTAATTATCAACAGTTTACTTTTTCTGTTTTCAAGTTTACACTAGAGAGAATGTGGCCTTAAAATTATTTTAGTCTTAATTTAATTTTTAGTGGCATTTGGAAAGGACAGATAATTTTAAGGAAGAATTTGATTCAATATTGTGACTTAATAAAAAATTTGATGATAAAAATGATCTTGGAAGATTTTAAGCAAATTGCTTATAGAAATTCTTAATCTAGGAATCTGTAAATGTTTTTGTAGTGTGATGGTATGAAAACAAGGAATGAATAAAACAATTGAAAATATTTCCTCTGCAAACATAAGATAGTGTAATGTCAACATAAGACACCAGCTAATGTACATTACAGCTCTGTAATCTAGGTTTCAGTGGTATTTGATCTCACAATTGGAAGAAATGGATCCAACATATATTGAAAGGGATTTTCTTATTGCTTCTGCTGATCTATAAACTCCAAAAATTGTTTAAGGTTATAAATGTCTTTATTAAAATATTAAAATTATCACGATTTCAGCCTAATTTATTTTAACAAGAATTGTAATGTATTCTGCCTTTTGATCTCTTAGCTTGAAATGCTGCTTGTTGTTCCATTATTCCACCATCCATTTGCAGATAACAATACATCAGAACCTTTTTCTTGCTACAGAAACAATGCCCTTTATTTGAGAAAGGACATTGTTTTGACAGATAAAGTAGGCATTTGATAAATTGGAACAGGTTCTGAATTATTTTGAGGGGAATGTGTGCTACATCTGTCTGCTGATTTTCCACTGAAGCAGTGCTTAACTTTCTTGTCTGTTTGTGATTTATTGAGCTGCAGAAAAGGTTAGGAAAATTTCATGGCTCTTCTCTTATAATTTGTAAGAGAATCAAAAAGCATTTGTTACTGTTTATGATGCTCAAAAGACAAAATTATCCAAAAACATTTACCTACAACAAAGACCGCCGTGACAACAACAACAAAGGTAAACTAAATATTGATCTGCTAAATTATTAATAATACAAATACAACACAGAAAACAAATTCAGCAGTTAAAATACATAGAATGTTAATAAACTTCTGAGTGCCTATTCAGACAAATCTTTAGAGAGTAAATTAGTGTAAAAAGGCTACTATTAAGGAGGTAATTACAAAAAGTCTTGTTACACACTTGTTTCCAAAATACTCTTATAGTTTAGTTATATTTATGAAGAACTTGTCACAAACTAAAAATCCTGGCTGCATAGCAGTCAAAAAATTTATATTATTCAGCATTCAGGTATGAATTTAATTGCTAGAACAGAGACTATTTTTCATTATTTGAGAAATTCTAGAGTACCCTATCTGACCTGTATGTATGGAAAGTTTGCTACATATGAATGTCCTCAACAAGCTATGACATTTCAAACAATATGCCTACAATTAGGTAAGCAAATAGGGCTGTGAAGATGAAATCTAGCTTTAGACTATTGATCCTAAAATTTTGGCATTGCAATGTAGATGTTTGCCTAAAAGCCAAGTTTTTAAGCTTTCATTAAATTTATCAGTGTTTTATTATACGTCCAGTGTAATCTAGTGACCACTGTAAGACAAATAGATTCAAGGGCTCCATAGAGGCATTTGAATATTGCTTCCTAGTGTTAATTGAAGCTTCTTAGGATGTCAGAAATATCTCTATTAGAAAATGGAAGGGAAAAATAAAGGGAAAAAAAGAAATACGCTCTTTTCTGAACCACCAGCTTCAGGCCAGGTGGAATAACACAGGGTATTTCAGACAGCATTGTATGCTTGCCCTGTCATCCCTGTGCCTTTGACAACTCCATGAGTTGTAAATGGCGTGAGACACTTCTGCATAGTGTGCAGATGAATGAAACACCATTAACTGCTCTGAAAAAAACCCCACCAATGTGAGTGTCAGTTGACATAAACATAGGTGTCCTGTAACTTCTGAGATTCCCATTATCCTGTCTGGCATTCAGCTCCTGCTTTAGAGGAATATGCATCTCCCATAGGCCCTTTTTCACCTTGACCCTTCTTACATAGTTGTGTTACTTCCTTAGGGCACTAGGTACCTAACTGAGCATCTAAATTCAACATAGCTTAGCACTTAGTTTTTGATGGGATTAGTTAAGCTTTGGAGTGCAGGGGAACTCTGTATGATTATTATGCTACCTTACTGAAACTAGAGGCAGCCACTAGTTTTATCATTCTATTAGTAAGAAAAGAATGTTAATACATTCTGATTTTCTTTCCTTTTCTCTTTTTTCCTTGTTCTATTAGATGATACACATTAAACATATACAAAATGCAGATCAATTGGTATCACTACAGCATTCACAAAACATGACTTATTCATTCACTGCAACACAGCTACTGCCTACTCCCACTGTTTTGATCACCCTCAAAAGTTAAATTTGCTTGTTTGCTTTCTTCTTCCATCTGCTTTCTCCTGTAGATGTAAATCCTAAGATGTACAGACTTAGAAAAATCTTCATATCGTTATCTTAATGATACCAGATTTACTTTGATTAAATTATAAATTCACCTTGTTGAATTATTGCTTATTAAGAGTTTCCTGCAACAGGAAACAGTAGGAATTTTCCTACTTCCTCGAACAAATGGCTCTTCTAATTTCTCTGTTGAAAGCCAGGACAGAAATTCATTTAGGCTAATGTTTGTTTCACTGACTTAATATAAAAACTTCTAGCATAAGCTAATTGTACCTGCTACCTCTATAGTTAGTGGAAACAGACTAGTACTTCTACCTAGAGATACATACCAGGCTGAGACTTGTTTAAGATACCAGCCTCTGCAAATACTTGCATCTATTGACCATTCGGACAATCTCAGAATTACCAGCTGCTTATTTTAGTATGGACAAAGAATTTCTGCTGTAAAGAACAATGCTGCATTAAACTTCACACTGAGTGGTTTTGTTTGCTTGTTTGTTTTCCTGCAGAAAGGGCCAATATGGTCATATCTTATACTAGGAAAGCATATGTGGAATTGTGTTCACTAGTGGACGTAAATTCAGTAGTTATTATCCATCTGGGATTTGGTTTTGCTACCAGTTTGTTTTCCCATTTGAGAGTGATTGTGAACAACTGGCAAAGTGACGTGATACACATCACAGGTTTAAGATATACAGTTACATTGTAAATGCCTTATCGCGGTTTCATTATAAATCATGTATTTATTGCTTGACATAAAAAATTGAGTATATTCAGTTGTTCCCAACGATGAAAGCTGCTATGGAACAGATAAGACACATTGGCAAGCCATACTCTATAGAAACAGGAAAATATTTCAGACTTTTCATGATATCCAGCTGTCCCCAGGCAACTGAAACTGCAGGTTCAATAATAAGAAGGTGGAATGCAATAAAACATTTTGTACTTTTAAAATTTTTCGGTCCAGCTCTAAAACTCAAAATTTTCCTGGATTTCTTTTTATTTCCCTTCCACTTTCCCTTCTTTTCTCTCTTTTTTTGTTTTAGTGGCATTTACTTTATAGCATATTGACCCATATGTATGATGGGAAAATGGAAGTTATACTAACAATGAGAAAAAAAATGAATTAAGGAATTAGTGAGTCAGAGAAACAAATGCTGTTACTAATGACTAATTTTTATATTATAGGAAAGGAATATAATTTGATATCAATCAGCGTAACAGAAATAATAGAAATGGACATCAGAAAAGAACTTTGCATTACATCTTCAAGTTTCAGTAGAGAGGTCTGTAAGAATGACTTCTGTGAGAGAAGACCAGGAGCTGCTCCCATCTCAAGTACACCTAATTTCAGGTAACTCCAAAATTATCCTTCCTCTGCTCCCAACTGAACCATTCAGCAACACTAGTGACATCTCTAAGATATGTATGAAAGGATAAAAAATGTTAAGCAGCAGCTGTGGCTGAGAGGAATGAGCAAATGTGAAAGGAAGTACCCTGCAGACACGAAGGTAAGAGAAGGAGGTGGGGGAGGAGCTGCTTCACGCACCAGAGCACAGATCCCCGCTGCAGCCCACAGAGGAACCCAAGCTGCAGCACATGGACGGGCCCTGAAGGAAGCTGCAGCCTGAGGAGTAATACAGTAGCTTTGGGGCTTCTGGTAGCTGGCCAAGTTTAACCCACCACAGAGTTACCACAGGCTATCAGATCAAAAGAGAAGTTTTGTGTCTTGAGTAAACATCCATTCTCACTATATCAATATTTTCTGCAGGTGTGAGTGCAGTCAGCAGGAGCAGCATTTACTATGTGTTCTGATGCTCAGAAAGATAAATTAGAGAAAAAAATTAAATAGCATTGCACTCCAGGAATATATTGTAATCGAATACTTGCAAAAGCTGCAGTAATGCATTCTGTACAAATTTACTTCAAGTATATTCTGGGCAATAGTGTTCAAAATCAAATTATATTTTTAAGGTGTTGAGATGGCAACTACAAAAAAGGTAAAAGATAAGAGAAAGAGCAATGCATTCTCAAGCAAATGTGATCATGGATCAAGTTCTGTGCATGGATGCGGTTAAGAAGAATTCATCACTCAGACTTGCTTGACTAACAACAAAGTTACTGGAGCTTTGAAGGATTCTGGGTTAGAGAACTGCCATGCAATTGAAAGTCAACAGCAAAGGTTGCAGGAGTTGACTATGAATGTTAGAATAAATTAATTACATTCTTAATATCTAAAACTAGACACTGGGGGGAAAAACGACAATAACAAAACCAAAATGAATGAACAAAACCCAACAAAATAATAACCAAACCAAACAAAAAAACCCCTAACTACTACTACTAATTGTTAAACACAAGATATTTACTAATTGTTGAACAATGTTTTACATTCTAATTAGGGAATAATGATTCTGAAAGATAATTTAATTGGCTTAAGACTGAGATTTCAGTTTCCCAGTTTCATTTTCCTCTTTCTTATTCTCCCTAGCTGCAGCTGTTAGCTCAATTTTGCTTGAATTTGCAAATATTTTTGGTGAATGCAATTTTTATTTTGAGAGAAGGGAGCTAGAAGCCATCTGCAATTAGCATTTAATTGTGTTAAAACAAAGCTAAAATTAAACTAACTGAAACATCTTCTTTAATAAGAAAATTAAAGTTCTTTTGATAGCCATACTTATGTTGGAAAATACTATCCTCTGGCAGCTGTTCCAATAAAAGGGAGATTTGTTCCTTTCTCAGATATTCCAACACATTGCAGCAGAGATACAAAAAAGTATACCCTATTAGCAGAGAAGGGAATATGTGCAAAGAAACACTAGCAGTAATGGACAACAACTGTCATCCATTCTCCGCTTGTACTGCCATAAGGATGGTAGATGCTGTCAGAAGAACAAGGAAGATAGGTAAGATGATATTTCAATCTTTCCAAAACTACTTGTAATATTTTTCTCCTTAGCTCTCTATGAGCATTAATAGAGCTAGGGTGCTCAGGAAAAAAATCCATAAAGGTACTGCAAGAGAGTAAGAATTAGAGCTAAATAAATACGCAAATCCTCCAAACTTCACTTGTATTCTTCAGCTATCCCAATTCGCAGTATCATGCATGAATATAATGGATGAAGCATAATAGTAAAACTCATTTTGAAAATATACTTGCTACTTCACTACAGTTGCTTGGCGGCTGGCTAGGGCACAGGTGCCTTTTTCTGCTGTTTGCAGACTGTTGCCCCAACACCTGCTTAGGCTGCTGCTCACAGTGCTCCACACTGATCTTTTGAATGTGCCCTGAAATAGAGAAGGTCAAATCTTGTTTCTACTTGCAATGACCTCTGCGCTTAATCTACAACTCATTGGTACTGAGGTGACTTATTTTTCATTTAAAATCCCTGTTCCTCCTTATGGTTTAACAAAACATCCAGGGAAGGCTGCTGATTGAATAACAAAACACGTTCAAAGACATTTGTCAGGAAACAAAGCTAGTACTGTGGTGTTATGGTTAGGGCTGGAATGGCATTTTGACTCCAAGCAGCATTTTCTAATGCTTTTCATTTCTCTGCCTGTTAGGAGGATATTTCTCATACTTATTCTCCTACTCAACACAGTATTTTGGAAAGACTGGTAAAATTCCATTATACTATATTTGAGAATTTAATAGCAAAAATGTATTTTGAATAGCTGAAGAATTATTCAGAGTCCTCTCTCATTCTCATATAGTCCAGTATATTTTATTTAGAGCAATGTACAAACTGGTAAAGTAGTATTGGTCAGCTCATAATGAAGTTGATATTAGTAGACTCCATTAAGAGAGTGCAAATACTTTTTAGTATATGTATGTTTTTTTGACTTGGTATTTTATATATCTCAGTTTGCTTTCTAACCCGAGGAAGGGTTAGATAGGTGAACAATAAAGAACAGTGAACACCAATTCCCTATCAGCAACAGTTAGATTCAACTTTCCCAGATTAATATGCTGGGAAAGTTGAATCTGTCTCCACTCCTTAGTTGCCTATCCCACTTGTTAAAGATGCCACCAGAGAAGCAGGAAGAGCTGAATTACTCTGCAGCATTTTATTGAATCGACAGGCTGTCACATTAAGGTAAGCTAAAGCTGAATTCAAGTTTCTTTAATACATTAACTTTGATTAAGAAATAGGCTTTCATTCACCTGCCCTTGCCATAGAGACAGCAGTTTCCTAAACCAAAATCAAAATCAAAATTTTATGTCATCCAGAAGCTTGAAGCTTTTTTAAACCAGATCATTGCATTATAGTAAATGCTACTAAAAAAAAAATGAAAAAAAGTTTGAGACCTTATTGTTATTATTATTTTTACCACAGTGTAATCTGTCATCTGATAAAAAGTTATTGTCTATCTGTCTATATGAGAAAAAAAATTTCTCTTTCAAACTGTTGCCATCAGACACCATGGAAAACTCATGAGACATTAACTGCTCAACAGAAAATAATTTTAAATCATCTCACTTTGAAGACTGATAGTGAAGCTGTGACTGTGATTATAAATTACTGATAATTAGGTTTTCAGCACTTATCTCATAGTTATTTTAAACCTGATAATCATTTAGAAAACAAAGATTTGGCTTTGGCCATATATCTCAGCAACATTATCTTGGCTTTGTTTCTCTTGACTTTATCTCTGTTCAAAAGAACTTTCATATGCACACAAAAATGAAAAGAGATACTGCATGGCTATGGAAAGCTCAAGGTTCAGTTTTCATCAGAGGTATCCTGAGAATACTCTAACCATAACTTGATTGCCTAATGATAAATTCATTTAGAGAGAAATGGGTTGAGAGTAAAAGTAAAAGAATACAGTACTAGCATAAAGAGTAAAGAATTTCTGTCCCTCAAATTAATGCAATCCTCACTTGCAGAGCCCAACAGCTCTGCTCTCTGTATCCCCGCAAGCTGGTTTCGTGTTTAGATTAAGAAGCCTTAAGAAAGGTGCCTCTCTGAAACTGGACTCATATTCCTGTCTGCAGTTAGATGTAGCAATTAATTATTTGAGCATCAAATACATGTCCTGCATACAGCCTCTGTTCCTGTAGATCTTGCAAAATAGCTCACCTGTTAGATACTGAGATTCCTGGATTCTGCTTATTTCTAAGCTTGCTGCAGTCTATTGTGAGCAATAGACTGAATTAGCTGGCACCACTTTGTAATGTTAAACTGAAGCTACTTTTCAGATAGCAATATAAAGGTAGTGTTTATCAAATATTGCCATGTAACTATATGTACCATCTAGCCATAACTGTTAACGGTGTCCTGGAAATCAAGTTATTAAGGGAAGTTGATTTCACTTCTCAGGACTACTTATTTATTTTAGGTAAAAGAAGTAATAATAGCAGAAAGAGATCCTTGTAGTGGCAAGGAGAATTCTTGGTAACTGTGGGGAAAAGGGACATCACCAGAAAACTACCAGCTCATAATCTCCTTTGCTCCCACTGCATGTCCTTATTCTAATTTAAATTTTTTTGTTATTTTTAAATACTGCCCCAAAAAACTAATTCTCATACTTGACAATATAATGGAAACCACAGACCCATACTCTCTTTGTCAGAGGAAGAGGTAAAATTAAGTTCTCAATTCCTGGATGAGGCTGCATCTGTTACATGCTATGATCCGTGTTGCTTCCTATTTCAGAAATTTTGGAATTAAATTACTGTGGTAAATTAACTCACTGTCAGTCATAGTGTTATTGTAATCACAATGACAAAAGGTAATGTAAAGGGAATTGATAAGTTTTACTGAAGTAGTACAGGTGTAAAAAAGTAAGACAGGTTGTATAATTCATCTGTATTCTTTAAGTGCAACATTAAATTTCATAGCTAAATACAAACTAAGAAAAATTCTTCAGGATTAAAATAGACGTGTGTTGGCTGTACCAAAATGAAGGAAAGATATGCCTCTCCTGTGCAACAGAAGTGGTGTTAAGCAGGGCAACAACAAGATGAGGTTCTTTAAATTTTGTTGTTCTTTTTCTCCAGGAACAAGGTAGCTGTGTTTAAATAGCCGGAGTCAGAATTCATTCTGAGCTCCTGGATTACCTTGTTCATATGTTAGAATGCATAACTGAAGGTATACAGCTATGACCACCTTTGTATCCTTATTTGTCAATTGGAGCAACTCAATCCAACTTTTAGACCATAAATAACTTAATATTTTTCATGCTATCTAAGTTAGTGTACTTTTCATCCATTGACAGTCTAATTTTTATTTTGTTGGACAGTTGAGAGAGGAGTGTGGGATTATATATCTCTGGTTGTGGTAGGAATTCTCTGCACTTGAAGTAAATTGCACTTTTAATACAATCAGAATCTAGCAGCTACTGTCCCAACAAAAAAGCCCTGGTAAACTGAAAGGAAGAAAAGAGTTCATAACAGGTCATGATTGAAATTTTCTTAATTTTCTTGCTTTACAATTGTCTCTGCTTTGTTTAATATATTTCAATATATTAACTTCCATTCACTAGACTATAGGTCACTTAGAATTCTTGCTTATGTTTCTAACCTTTTCTAGGTCACTTTGTTTTATATCTTTCCTCAATAGTGTTTGCAACATATTCCAATTTGGTATCATCTGCAAATTTAATTAATGTGCTGTTTACCTCATCTTCCAGATAAATTACAGATACATATTCTCAGTTCAACAGTCAAACACCATCTGCAGCTTCTCTCTCTCTCCCAGGCACACGCTGCACTTGCCCTCCTACATATGTACATATTCCAGTCCATCTGGATTTCTTTATACAAAACTCATCCTCATGAATTGGGCTAACCCTATCAGTCCTATTCCTTTCATGCAAGGATGATACTATTGCAGGTATGCATTATTAAAGCTTTTTAAGAGATCTGCTAATTAGAGATTCTTGTCCATGATACATAGGCAATAACTAAGATGACAGTGTGTGAGCATTTAAGGGAATTGTTTCATAACCAGCCTTTGAAATTCTACTATAAGAACAGAAATTTAAAATACCCCAGATTTTAATTTGTCAGTTCTTGCTTTGTCATACCTAAACCACCAAACATCACTGGGGATATCTTACTGTGGATAGTGGGAATAGTGATCAACTAAAATGCATGTGGAATCCTCGTGGGTCAGGGTGAGGAAATTCTGATTATACAAGCTATATATGGCATTCATGTTAGTAATATCCCTGCAATAAAATTTCTGATGCATCCAGACTGCCTTTATAATCATTGGACAGAACTGGTAATGTTAGAGCATCATTCATTTTTCTCATTGTAAATAGCTATTTTAAAATGGGATTAATTGTCTGATTATACGGCTAGAGTCAGTTATTCAGATATAGACACAATATATAGTCCAGTGTACACACCAGGCTTTTGAGAAGGCCATATAAAAATCTTTCAGATAAGTGAGTTATAATTACTTTACATTACTAAGAGAAAAATTATGTAGCATGAGAACCAAAGAATAAAAAATAATGTAAATATGGACTAAGTGTCTTAATTAAAAAAAAGAGAGTACATATTTAACAAAATATAAACTTGACATGGGAAATGTTGATCTATAGAAACAGCTGACATCTTCATTAGTTTACTTAGTACAGTTAAGATAAATGGCGCATGTTGTTTTGTAGGTGACAAAGAAACAGCCTAAGTTACCACTGCATCCATAGAAGGTTTCTGTCTAATGTCTAAATACTGAAAGGCAGAAGATTCACCTAAATTCACATCCTTCATCCCTATTCTTAACAAGCCAGACCAAATAATATACTGAAAAATGCAGCTCCTTACTGGAAAGGATTTCCTAATTTCCTTTTCTAACTCAGTAGTCTGATAATGGAGAGTAAAGGGGAGGATCCAGCAATACCATGAAAATTGTGGCTCTTTGTCATATTCTATGTGTAACTGGAGCAGTACTTAGGTCACAGTAGCAGCTGAAACATTCATGAGGCAAAATATTTTTGAAAGTAAAGAATGAACTTTAGCATATATGAAAACATTAGATTAGGATATCACTAGGTGTTGTAGTTAACATGGGGAGCCAGCTGCCTATTTTAGACCTTTGCACAACTTTTTTTGCTTATAGAAATACATTAATCATCCAGGAGTAAAAAAATTACTGGGCATGAATAGTCAACAAGCTTTTTTTTTTTTTTCTGGAAAATAAGTTTCATTTCGCCCAAAATTTGTGTTAATTGTTCTTGAGATAAGTTCCCACCAATTATCTTTCAATGGTCATTTTGTTATCTTGTTAATATCTTAGTCTTCTCCAGTCGCAGTGTGATAAAAATTTCACCTGTTTCATATTTACATTCCCATGGGAAAATAAATTATTGGCTTTTAGCAAATGCTCAGAATATTTTGGATATAATATATGTTGATTTTCAGGGGTTTGTGTATTCCAGAGGAAGAACACACTTTTCTCCAGCAATATATCTTTTTGTCATAGAAATAACAGTTTGTTGTGTGTAACACTTAGCTACTGGAGAAAAAAAATGCTAAGTTTAAATTGCCTATATTGACAAAGAATAACAATACATTAGGAACCACACAAGCTGTGGGCATCTGCGGGAAGGATGGTAATGTAACACGGATGCCCTTAATGCCCCATATCTAGGTAGAGTTACAAACTATCATGTAGAAAGAGTGTACATTGTATGCATTTAAAATAAAGTCTTGAAATACAGTTTTAATGATAGCAACCACCAAAACACTTAGCATGTTCACTCAAACACAAATATTTAATCCTCTGAATTCTTTAAATCTCTGGTCTCCTTTGGGAATGAAATAACTGCAGGGCTCAATTTGTACTGGTAGCTTAATGATTAAAGATGAAAAATTCTTTGCCTATGCATCTGATTTTTATATGCCTTGTTTTACTGCAAATCCTATTAAAATAGACTCTGTTTTTAGTTGCTGGGAGTAATTGGATCCAATACTTCACAACTGCAAAAAAGTGTTAGCTTTTGTTTTGATGGCTGGCTGCTGTAAGGGAATTGACAGTAGGGGAAAAAAATCAGAAAAAAATAGGACTCCATTATGTAAAGGCATACAAGCAAAAAAGCAGCTTGTCACCTGGGTGTAGCTTTCTGTTATTTGAGAATATTCAACCTTTAAATGAATTTGATTATAATAAAAAGAAAACTGTGACTTTGTCACTTAATTTGGGTATTTCTTTCAGAATTTCCCACCTAGCGTGATATACAAGCCCCCTAAAACATTTAATACTGCACTGAGTGCATACTTAGGAATTATGAAAATGTCTTGGAGAATGGAAGTTTTCAGAGATGGTCTGTCTAGCTTGTAGAGGGAATAAAATTTTTACCACAGTCATCTCAGTCATCATCTGCAGCGAAACATTGATAAACATAGTTGTTATGTATGGCTTTCTCTACAACAAATGCTGTATTTTATTTATTCTATTAAAAAGTATAAAATAACTTTAAAATAAAAACACTATGTTCTGTATGAAAACTCAACTGAAATAGTATAAGACCTACATGTTTCACCAGCACAAAACAACCATATAAATCTTCCATAGAGAGATGCAATTTAGTGAAATATGCAGTTTTCTTTTTTCCATTACTATATACAGTATAAATTCTTTCTGCTGGAAGACAGATTGTGACAAATTTGCAAACAGCATCTGTATTCATACTTTTGAAACACTAATTTATCTGGCAATAAAAACTTTGATTTCCCAAAAGGAGTGCTAGGCCTCACAACTAATACCTATTTTTGAGACATAACTGAGTTTTCAGCGTTTGTCATTTTCTTATGAGTTACAGTGCTCCTATAGAAAAAATATACAACTTAACAGCAAGTGCAGAGAGTTAAAAGGGTCACACAAAACATAAATCTGTGTGTTTGGTTTATGTGTGTGTATAATTTATATAAACACAGAAACTTCTGAAAGGTACACTTTTCATTGTGGAAAAGGCTTTTGTTAACAGCACTACCCAAAAGAATAACAAGGGATATCTAGAGTATTCCATATGTGTTCATTACTTAACTGGAAAAATATTTTTTGTAATGCTGAAAATATTTAATCAGGAATCATACCTATGCTTTTCCTAAAATACACTTAAAGTCTATTTTATTTGATATCTGCATCTTTTCATCTTACAGCCCCACAAAAACACCTATCACTATTATTAGCAAAGACATATTTTAGATTCAGCCAAGCAAAGTACTTACATCTATCACTTGGAGGAGGTATGCGATATATGAGAAGAATCTATGTGTCACAGTGTGTTAGAAAAAATTCCATTAAAGCTGTATTTTAGAAGAGAACAATTTCTCCTAAGGAAATTATTATCAGGCTCTCATTTGGAATCATAATGGAAATTACTGCTAAATATTAAAACCAAAAAGCTTATCAGTCTAAACCTTCAAGTGCAGAAAGTGACATGTAAGCTGTTATAGGTAATTTATCAATAAATAAGTTTATTTTTCCTATTATAATAGACACCCATAGATGCACAAAGGTTTATAACACTCCAAAAAAGAATACTGGGAGATGGTTTAGGTGCAGACATGATTTAGTGGTGGAATTGGCAGTGTTAAGCTGATGGCTGGACTCAGTGCTCTCAAAAATCTTTCCCAATCAAAAGGATTCTATGACTCCATGTTTGTACAGCTTTACAATCAGTGGAGAGAGGTAGTACCTCCAGAATTTGATTATCAGCTTTGTCTAAATCATGTGGGTGATATGCAATTGATACCAGTAATGTGGGTGCATGACTTGATGCCTTGGTCCACTAACGTCCAGGTGAGAGTCCTGGTTCCTTTCATAGCACATGTCAAATTTATGCATTTGACCCATGTTTCTGCAAAAATATAGGAAAGTAAGGAAGTGAAAGAGGAATATTGCATAACCAGATTTAATTCTAACATCAAATCTAGAAATGTCTGGGACACAAACTAGGATGTTAACAAGGTCTCTGAGATGTTCCCAGAAGCTGAAATTTAAACATGGGTTTAGACAATTAAATAACTTCCCTGCTCACGTGTTTATGCCTCTGATTACTACAAATGTAGCATGCATTACTGGTGCAGAATTAGAAGTCTAACTTTTAAATGTCAAAAAATAGCACTAATGAATCCATCTCAAGACTATAATTCATGTAAGAAAACCACTTTGGAAACAGAATGAGTTGTAAATTTTTTCAGGCTGCTCTTGAGAGTATGAGAGACCTCATACTCTCTTTATCCATATCTCATGGATGTTTCTGGGTTTGTTTTTACTGTGTCTTAGAAGTAAGAAAGTAAATCTTACCTTTTTCCCCTTGCATTAGCTCTTGTTACTTGATTTTTTTAATGCTTGAATTTACCACTGAGATAATTTCAGACTTGTATTTACATTTCTGTGGGTTTTAAGCAAGTGTCACATCTTCATATATCCAAAGGTAAGCACAAACTGATGTTTTGTTTGTAAAGAAAGAAAAAAAATCCTTTCAACTTCTATAACTCCAGGCTCTAGAAATCAGAATCAATGAAGCTTTTACCTATTGCACAAGTACATGGTGCCTGACACACTGAATGGATATCAATTAAGTGCTCATATGCTTCTAGTAAGTATATTAAACAGAGAAATGAAAAATAGCCTTTACAGAAAATGTATACTTTTATCTTTTTTTAAAAAAAACATTTAGCCTTGACTACAGCATATCTTGATGGAACTCCATTTAGACAAATGTATTATTTGAATACAAATATGATCATCCCAGAATGCAAAGCAAAGTGTGGTAAAAGGACATGTAGAATTACTTACATAGAATATAGCTTGGGGGTCAGAAATGTGGCCCCTCTGTGATCTCTTCTCTCTGTTCCCATTGTATGATAGAGCTGTTTGACTATAGGAGTACCCAGCTGCATGTCTCCTCAGTGAGATGGAAATGTGACTGGCCATGCTCAGTCGAGTGGCACAAAAATTGCAAGTCTCCAGTCACTGTTGCTCACTGTGAATTACAGCAGACGTGTCTAACAGGAGCTACCTTTCTTCATCCCTCAGATATGAAAACAGTTATTTGCTTTTGAACTTTGATCCAGAAAGAATCACTGCATCTTTCCAATATCTCCTTGTAGAGGTTTTTAATGATGTACTTTAGGTTTCACTTGACACATAAATTTTGGTCAATCATATTATAAAAAAATTTCAAGACAGAAAAGAGAAGTCTTTTTTAATGTAGTACTTTATAAGATTTTAAAATTCAAAAAGCTTTCTCAGCTATTTGAATAGTGAAGATCTAAAACCTGTATCCATGCTGCTTTTTTAATTAAAATATTACCCAAAGGAAAACAGTATTCAACAGTATGCCAGTTTCCTCTCTCCAGAAATTGTATAGTGAATTGTTTCCACATACCATAAGGTGCCCCAGCGTCTTGGGTTTTCGTGTGGTAGCTGACTGATCTCTTCTTCCTGCTGTTATGCTTTTGACCTTATCTAATTGATATTAGCGATAGCATTCAGTCTGTACTGATTACCTAAACAGGTAGTAAAAACAAAAATGTGAAGGACAAAGCTATTGTATTAATTCAGTTGCACACAGTGTCTCATTGGTATGTCACTCAGAAAACTTGATGGATGGATTCTAGAATAAAAAAGTAATTTCTGGGAAATCTAAAACTTTGATGTTTGTGTATTCACCACATTAAAAAAGAATTGTTCACAATTGACAATTATTATACAAACAGAAATGACAAAATGCACCTTTACATTTGAGAAGAATATTGAATAACTTTATGACTCTGTAAGATATAAAACTCATGCTTTACAATACTCAAAGGCTATTGATTTTGAAATGCATACAGTCTGAAGAATTTATACTACCAGGAAATTAGAGATATTTTGTCTAATAATTGGCTAACTGCACATACAATCATTAAGAAAAATTTATTTATGGTATTATGTTTACACATATTAAAAATGGCATGATTTTGCCCAATTCCCAGTCTGCCATTTTTATTTAATTGTTATCCATTGCATTCTTCACACAATTGTACATGCTAATGATCTATTCTCTCTACATTCTGCTTTTATAGCACAAATAATAGAAAGCTGCTAGGAAAGGCATTTACTAGAATGGTCACTGAATTGGTATAAAGAGAATGAATATGAGCCTGAAATAACAGAGCAATAAACAGTGAGAAATAAAGGCAATTTAGTAATGAACAACTAGGGCAAGAAAAAAAGCAAGTGAATGAAACCAAAAAATGGGAAAGCTAAAATGATTAGAAAAACAATGAAGACTATATCAGTTAAAAAAAGAATATTAAAAATTATATTTTGTTGTCTAAGAAATGAGATGGCATAGCTGTTACTAGCTACTTGCTCCTCATGTTTTTGTTTTTGCATATTTGTTTTGCCTGAATTTCTTCAGTTTTCTGTCTATATTCATCCTAACATGAACTTTGTATGTCTGCAATGCCTCCTTCTTCATTCTTGTTCTCATTTCCACTTTTCTTCTACTCTTCTCATTTCTCTAATTTTTTGCTTTTTTTTTAGTTTTTTTCTAATAATTAAATCAAACTTTTATTTCTATTCTCCTAACTTCCATTTCAATAAGGAACAATTTTATTCATTAAAAGAGCAAATAAGAATGTTAAAGCACTGTTTTCCTGGTATTTTTTATCTTCTCATATAATTTTGCATTTTAAGTACTTAACATGATTAAGTTAGAATTACAAAGTACAGTCAGTATTATATAAATCTTAAAAGAAATAAAATTTTGATAACATTACAATTACATGGTCTTTCCTCAAGAAATCTCATTTCTTATTCTGCTCCAAATTATGATGTTACTTGTTCTCTGAATCCTTCTTTTTTGCACTATAGTGTATCCTGCTTTTATTTTGGGCTTTTAGAATCACAGAGTGTTGCCGACTTATCAAAAAGCTTTTTACAGAACATTTGCTTTAATGAACAGCTACCCCATTAAGGTCAACACTCTTTGGTCTATATATGATGATCTAGAAAAAGTCTTAACAAAATCAGAAGTTAGGGGAGTTCTGAAAGCAGTCTTGCGGTTTCACTGTGTCTATAATGTTTTCTAACTGTGTACTTAGAATTCCAAAGGAAACACTGACAGAAGATTAATGTACTCACTAGATCATAGCAATAATGGAGGTTTGGAAGTCCAGAATGAGATAGTTCCTGCTCACTTTGATAGCTCATAGGAACAAGATCAAAAATTCATAGATTTATCCTTATCGAAGGGCACATTGCACACATGGTCCAGTCAACACTTTAAGATATGTAGGTCTAATTAAAAGAGTTGAATTATACTGATATAATACATTGTGGCTAACACAACTAATAGACAAAAGAGGACTCAATCCTTCAGATTCACTGGCATTCCCTGGTTCACACATGTACTGCTAATGGCTAGGCCTTGTAGCAAATTTATATGGAAGAGTCTATTACAGAGACATGGATGAGCAAAGGAGGTGATTAGATGTTATATGTTTATTATTTTTTCTTTGTGCATCAGTCTATATTAAAGGAGGAAAAACATGTTTCTATTTACAGCAAAACCTTAGGGGTTTTTTTCTGAATTAATCTCATAGCATGGCTTTTATTAGTTTATTTGCTTGCTTGCTCACTTTTTGCAAGGGAAGGGGGAGTGTAAGAACGTTTTGGAGGATTCCTTTTCCATATAAATACAATTAAATAAGAGAAAAAGCAATAGTATCAGAGTTAAAGCAACACATTACATCACTGAAAGTGTGCCAGCATTCAGAAAGGTCATCCAGTGCAATGTGTAGAATTGGAATAGTTCAACTCGTGTGTGAAAATATATAGCATTTTTAGACATACCATAAACTTTAACTTAAATCCTCTCCTGCCACCACAGAAGTGTCATTTAAAGTGATATTCTGATAGTAATTTTAGTTGAAAATAGGCACATAGGTGATAAAATCTATGTATAATTCATTGCGTTGTGAGCGTGTACTGTGAAAACAAAGCATTCCAATTTTTTTTTTCCTCTAACTAATGATATTTTTTGAAAGGAGTGTTCTTTTTCCACGTAGAATTATCAAATTGACCTATTTATAGTTTTAAGAACACTCAGTTTCTCTAAAANTTTTTTCTTTGTGCATCAGTCTATATTAAAGGAGGAAAAACATGTTTCTATTTACAGCAAAACCTTAGGGGTTTTTTTCTGAATTAATCTCATAGCATGGCTTTTATTAGTTTGCTTGCTTGCTCGCTTTTTGCAAGGGAAGGGGGAGTGTAAGAACGTTTTGGAGGATTCCTTTTCCATATAAATACAATTAAATAAGAGAAAAAGCAATAGTATCAGAGTTAAAGCAACACATTACATCACTGAAAGTGTGCCAGCATTCAGAAAGGTCATCCAGTGCAATGTGTAGAATTGGAATAGTTCAACTCGTGTGTGAAAATATATAGCATTTTTAGACATACCATAAACTTTAACTTAAATCCTCTCCTGCCACCACAGAAGTGTCATTTAAAGTGATATTCTGATAGTAATTTTAGTTGAAAATAGGCACATAGGTGATAAAATCTATGTATAATTCATTGCGTTGTGAGCGTGTACTGTGAAAACAAAGCATTCCAATTTTTTTTTTTCCTCTAACTAATGATATTTTTTGAAAGAAGTGTTCTTTTTCCACATAGAATTATCAAATTGACCTATTTATAGTTTTAAGAACACTCAGTTTCTCTAAAATTTCAAGAACTGTCAAACATAAAACTTGTAGGACTACAACTGCACTTCATAAGTATAGTGACTATAGAGACTGACATGTTTACTCCAGGACACTGTAAGATGTAGGTAGTTTTCTGAACTCTAGTTTCTTAATTAATAGGGTGAATTTTGAACATAGTATATGTGACTTTGGTCAGGCAATTCTTGTCAACATCAATAGAGGTAAAACATCCTTGCACTGCTTTGAAATTTTACCTTTAAGTAATATCAAAAGAGCTTTATTCCCCTGTGAACACATACTGCATGGCGTCTAAGATTACATTAAGTGAAATTTTCTCTCTTAATCATAGTATTAATCATGCATTACTTGCACTAGAACAATAAGAAATAATTCCTCATAAACAACTTCAAGCCATTAGGTACCTTTCCACATACTTCTTTTTCCAGGTTAAGGAACATTGTAATAATGTTTTTCTAAGAATTATGTGAAAAAGCAAGAGCTCTAAGAGGGAAACTTCTTGGACAATGAGAAGAATAGATGCTTTGAAGTTATATTTGAAAATGTTTATAAGCATAATGTGACAGAAAAAGTTATAGAGTTAAATCTATATATTAAAATGCTAAGAAGTTTCACAACTTCTTAGAACGTCAGTTATTTTTTATAATTAGCTATCATGACCTTTCAACAGTGGAGGCTAAGCTTCAGATACCACTGAAAACTTCTGTTTGGTAGAAATTTTTAATGTTGACTTTGAAAATTCTGCTCTTCCAAGGCTTATTCATTTAGGCAAATTGATTCAATCACACACAATTGCCAGCTGTGTATTTACCAATATGGCTGTAATGACTAGTCAACTTATGTACATGTGATAAAATATTCATCCACTGATAATTCATTAGCCGAGGTTAAACATGGATAAAGGCATTCTTTGTAAACAATCTATTATATTACAAGGTTTCTTGGCAGTTCAGAATAATAAGTATTCAAAGCTGGAGTTATTAATTTCTTCAGATAAGAAAAATGCAGATGAAAAAATCTAAGTGAATTTTCTGTGGAAAATTAACCAGGACAAGGAAATTCTCTTGCTTTGAAGGATTACAATAGAATCAGGGTCTTGGATGTCTGCTCTTTAACAGTGTGGCTGGTGGCAAGAGAAACAGAATCACATATAAACATTCTCCCAGATTTACTTGTAGTGACTTTGCCATGCTTTGAATCAGGACTATACAAACAAAGTAATACAATGGTAAATACATTTTACTTATTTATGCTCTGTCAGTATTTTGGCTTTTGCAAGTTGCCCATAGATATGGTCCAAAGTTCTAGAAACTTGTTATTGTGTGAAAAAGCAAACCACAAAGAGATAAAACAAAATAAGACCATCTAATAGGCTGCTCAAACACTTTATAAATTAAAAAAATGCAGATGCTTAGCCTGAGATCACTCAGGAAGAAACAATTAGCCCAAGCACAAAGGATTATTGCAAAATGTATCAAACAAAATATGAATGCTGACAACATGGACTTGAGGCATTTTAGATGTTTTCTTGTATTTTGTTTTTTGCATTGGCATTGCATTGTCTGAGCTTGCGGTAGATAAAATGTACATGTATTCCACTGGATAGTGTAACTACTGGATTGGTAACTATTTTGACCAATTTCCTTTAGTTTTTTTGTAAACAGACTTATCTGAAAGTCTGATGTGAATGTGGAGGGAAAAGAAATATACGAAAAAGGAAGCAAGAAAGGAAAAAAAAAGAAAATAAACTTTTATGGAAAGTTTTCTTTTGAATACATGTCAGTTTGAATTACTGTGTGTCTTATCAGTATATGGAGCAGTCAGGTGGGACATTTGGAGTCAGACAGCAACAGCTAGTGGAGCACTAGGGAATCCCTTTTCCTGTGAGCTGAATTCCTCCAAATTTTATAAATTGTGGCAGTCTCCTTAAAGGCCTACATTAACATTAATGAAAGAAGAGAAAGAGAGAAATGTGAGAATTGAAACCTGGCACAGACAGAGAGAAGGGCATTTTTCTTTCATTGCTTCCATTTTATATTCAGTTGCCTCTGGATGAGACCCTGAGGTTAACCAGAAGGTGTAGCTCCAGTTGCAGTCCTTTGAGAGGTGACATAGGTAGGCAACAAAGTAACTGCTGCTAATGTGCAGAACAAACCAGGCTTTCTTATTTCTATTTCCTTTGTTTCTCTGAAAGACAGCACAAATTCACTATCTGCTTCTTACTTTGTTTCCTTTCATGGGATGCAGTTGACTTTGTGGGAAGACTAACCACAGAAGTGGGGTTTTCTTAATGTGCTGATGGAAGGAGAGTTGTGGGATATATACATTACACAAATCTTGAATTTGAAATCCCTAGAACTGTGGTAATTTTCATAAATATGTGATCTGTCCCAGTAGGATGCACCTGCTCACTGCAGGGGATTGGGACTAGATGACCTTAGAAGGACCCTTACAACTCTGTGATTTTACTGTCCTTGTAGGCTACTGCTAGTGTTTGGACAAGTATCTTCAGTCTTGATCTCAGTGTTTTAACAAACAACATTGTGTTAAAATACTTGAAACTACTAGAAAAGTTGAAAAAATGTGAACTAAAGAAATAATTTTTTAACAGACTTGAAAAAGAGATGATCTGAATTACTTGAAGGAGGGTGTAGTCATAACTGTTTATTGCAAATGAAATTACTGTTGCATAAGGTCAATGTTTCAACTAACTTCATCCAAATGGTAAATGATTTCTCTTTCCTGAGCCAGAACACACATCTATACTAGCTGGACATGTATTTTAACTGCTTTCTCCAACTTAAATTAGATTCAGATAAATAAATCATAACTTTGTGGTAGAAGGTAGAAAAAGTATTTTATAGGAGACAAGAACTGTGTATGCACTCATGCATAGAATAAGAAAGGGATCAGGTTTTTTAAAAATAATTTTTTTTAACTTTATTTATTTATTTTAAACTTTACTTATCCAAACTATTTTTAAAAATAAAGTATTCAGTTCATGGGAGGTAAAACTGAACATATTCAGCCTTGTAATATACTGGAAGCTCCTTGTAGCAAACCTAATTAAATATTATAACAGACACGTTGCTTAGGGTCTCTGATAGAGATGTATATCTTAAAAACAAAATTAAAAGCCAAACTCCTGACAATTTTACATTTGATGAGTTGATTGCCATACTAAACTATCATGGTAATGTCATGCCTATCCTCTTCCACAGATTGGCAAAATAGAAATTTCTTAAAACTGCTTTATTCACTGCCTTATATAGAGATTATAATCACATCTCATTAATTAGTGAATATTTTTAATGCACTTTTTTTTCTCACAGAGTTTCCTTTTGATATGTTCTTAGATTTTGGGGTTATGCTGGATATCTTTGAACAGCTAGAAATTAAGTACAGCAAGACAAGTGATGAATCAAGGCTGTTCTCTACAGATTATTTTTTTCCATGTGACTCATGCACATGTAGGAGGATGATATTTGTGTAAGAGGTTACCAGATGTAATGGAGTAAAACCTGGGCTACTAGTGGTGCAAAGTTTGACAAGAGTAGGCAACAATACTTCTGGTACTTAGGAACAACTGAATTTCTTAACATGGGTGGAGTTTCATTGTCACCAGCTCCTTCTTATGGGGTGTATATAATAATTAGCTTTCTGAATGATGAAATAGGTTATCCAAAAAACAAAAATCTCAGATGCCAACATTAACATAGCTCATTGCAATGCAGTGCTTTCTGATAGCTAAGGGGTAAGGATAGACTTAGTGATACCTTTTGGCTGTAACCACTTTGAAATAAGTGCTTCATGAATTAATCTTCACACTCTTCTGACATCAATTCCAAGAGCATGGAGAAACACATTAAAATACTGTGTCTCGGTTTACCCTTTCCTAAGACAATACTTTGTGACCTCACAAAAGCCCTGGCTTTTCAGAATTGCAAGAACAAGAGCTTCAAATTAATGGTATAGCAGGTCATTTGAATGCAAATTTACCACAGCTGCATACTCAAAACCTGTCTGCAACATTGCTTATCTGCCTGTAGTGAGATGAATTTGACACCACTGGTCTTTATATGTGATGATGCATGCTCTTGTTTTGGAATTCTAAAATGATGACAAATCAGAGATAAACACCTAGGACAAAGCTCTTAGTCTTTATATGGGTCAGTGCTACATATCAAATCGATGAAATGTTTGCTGAATATACTAAATGGCAAAATCAATTTACCAATCACTTCAGCAATGCTTTCATTTGAAAGCTATACAACAAAGTGATTAGGTACATACTCGTTATTTATGCCTATCATTTCAAGGAGTCAATGACTGATCTCTCTCAATAATTTCAGAATACAAATAATAAAACCTTAGCCCAAGTAACTCATCTCTGGCACAAATTATTATTTAACTGAAAAATCCAGTGAGTAGCTTAAGCAGGTGGACAGAGGCCATAAGGAAATATATGATATAGCTTCTCATATAATATTATGATTAATATTCAAATAGTTTTTACTTTAATTCCTCCATAGCATGTTGTGGGATAAAAATATTTTGAGAACTTAAAAATCTCAATCTTATCTAGGCACACAAAATGCTTTTAATATTTAAATGAAAAGCAGGCTAAGTCAAACTGCTTGAATAGGTGAACTGACACGTTGCTTAATAATGCTTCTAATTTCCAAGTAGACATGACTACTTGGAAATTAATTCTTACTAAAATAGGTGCCTAGGGCCGCAAAGGATATCCTGGGTAATGTAGTTCATCATTGCATGGTAATCCACCTTTGTATCTTGAAGGATACTTCTACTTAGCATGTCAAATTCTATCTTGCACTGACTAGTCTGTACTTTCCATACTGTTTTTCACTTGAAACCTGTTCTAAAATCCACTTTTATTGAGAAATAAAACTTTTTCCTGCCTTAAATGTATTCTTAACTAATTTAAATGCCTTTGTTGCAAGAGAATTTTCCATTGTCTAATATTTTGCAGAGAAAACTGTCATACTTTTCAGTCATGTTTGCACTGAGTAAACTGTACTACATGTTTGCATCACAGAAAATACAAAACTTAAAATGCAAGTAGGGCCTTTCCAGAGACCAGGTCACTGAGCACTCATGTAAACAAGAATCAAGTGGGTGTCACCTGTTATCAACAAGGGTGGTGATGACCTCCTTGAAAGGAGTTTGTGGATTAATGATAGTCTCCAGTTGGTGGAGGGCTGGGCTCCCCAGCTTAACCAAAATGGATGTGGGGACCCAGACAGAGCATTTACAGAAGTATGTCTAAGGTTTATTCAGTCTCTGTGGGGATATGCTAAGTTGATCCTGGCCGTCAACAAAGCATTCAACAACCACTTGCTCAGTCCCTGCCTTGTAGCAGTACAGGAGAGAGAAGCAGAAGATCAAAAGCCAGAAAGAATAATACATCAAGATAAAGACAATTCAAGGAACCCAGTGTCCAATCAGTATCCAAGCAATAACCAATAACTGTTTTGGAAAAACAACATCTCGGTTTTTGCTGCTGAACATAATGTTATATAGCATGGAAAAACCTTCTGTCCCAGTTGTCTCACATCCTCTTCACTGTTGCGTGACTACTCACTGGGGGAACAGTGACAAATAAGGTATACCATGAAGATGTGCTGGCACTTTTCAGCAGTAGCCAAAACATCTCTGTGTTACCAAAGTTATTTTAGTCACAAATCTAAACCACAGTACCATACAGTTTGCTATAAAGGAAACCTAAGACAAACAGTGCGGGAGCTAATCATAGTTTTTCAAACATAGTGTTCACTTTGTCTTCATAGTTTAAAATTTCTATCAAAATTTCACTATTAATAGCATCACTTTGCTTATACAGTTAATCAAAAATTTTTAATAATATGCCTAGAACATGGAATTTAATTTTACTTTCTGTGCTACTTTGTTCAATGAATCTGTTTTCCCTATTGGATAGTCATGACTTCATTCCTTAGAAAAAATATTGCTCTGGGCTGCAGATTCATTCAGAGCTGTCAGTTTTTCATGTTCTGTAGGAATTTTCTTATGAGAATATTAATTTTAAGCACTAGTAGCCCAACCCATTTTGCTTTCTATTAATTCCATCTTGAAAGGTAGGTATAAAAGCACAAACCTGCTTAAAACCTTTTACTCAGCTGCCACATAACTCTAAGTGGGTAAGTTTTTTTACAAAATAAAATAGGGAACTACACAGTGTATAGCTCCAGAATGCAGAAAATATTTCAAGCTCTTCAATCTCAGTACCATCATTGATTATTTCCCAATTCCACATCAGGATAATATCTAAGAAAATCCTATTTCCCTCATATAAACAAAATGAAAAATTTTAAACTGTGGCATACTGACTAGTTTCTGAGTCTATGTGACTGAGAATTTAAACCACTCAAAAAAACAAACCTTGGTGCAGGTAAGACATATGCATAGAGTTTTCTGGAAATGTAGAATGCCTTCCTTACACTTAGGCCTTACCTGAATCAAGACATTAGTTATGTCTTAAATCCCTTATAGGATTTAAAAAAAAAGTTCTTATGGGATTTTTTTTTCTGGTTTTGCTATTCCATTCAACATTTTAAGTATGGAGTAAAATTGAATTTGGAAAGCAGCCTCTTGTGTAATGTTTTTACGTTGTACCCACAAAGGGTTTTTTCCTTGCCAGTTGAATCGAATGAAAAGAATTTTAGGTAGATAATTTCAAGAGTTTGGTCCATTACTTTGAAAGAATTAAAAGAATGAAGTTTTTGAAGTAGGAGAATAGAAGCAAGTAGAAAAGAAGGAATATGATACTGCCAAATCGGTATGGAGTAAAGGCAAGCAAAGGCAAGCAAGACTAAAGAATGCATACTCCCCTCTGTGTTACCTTCTGGTTAATTTAAACAGTCTTACACTTAGCCTTTTGACTTTCCTAATTGTCTTTATAAAGCATAAAATATTGTAAAGCAAGCATGATTTTTGAGTCCAGATTATGAAAAAACCCTTAAGAGCCACCTATTATTTTCATGAATCTTACTTAAAATTAACCCTATTTCTGGAATACTTCTTTTAGAAAAACATGTTTTCTGTACTTATGCATGACTTTTGTGCAGTATAAGAAGCAATTGTGACTCTGAAAATTTAAAAAATATATATATTTTTAGAGTTGGAGCACCTATATAGAGTGAACAGATTTTTACCTAGATGTTTCTATAAATTTCAATGCCTCATTAGCATTTCTCCTGTTTTTCATATCAATTGAACATATTTTGTTTAATTTGTCTAATATTTATAGACATTGGTCTTTGATGAAGTCTAATGAAATCTAAATAATGCTTCTGAAAGCTATCATGGTCTGATATATGGTTCTACATTAAGTTGTGCTATTTGAAAGATTTTTTTTTTTCATTTTGGTAATACAAAATGTTCTCTAGATGGAATATGTCACACTTGTAAATGCTGTTTGCCATATATGACAGGTTCAATGCTGGAACCTTTTAATGGTGTGAATGTTTTGTACCCCAAAATTATATGATCATGCGATACTGTAAGGGTAAACACATTACTTTATTCCAGAAATGTAAGCATTTAAGCCTCCAAACTCATAGGAAGCAGACTTTTGTGAGTCATGATTTTAACATGTATCCAGGAAAAAGGAAATACAGAATAATGACACAACTCAGGAAGCAATATATGGGGTCAGTTGTTTAGTGGAAAAGGGACATACTGATCATTCTTCATTACATTTCAGTTGCAATCCTGATTAAGCTCAAACAGGGCTATTTTTCCCTTGTCCTTTGTATTAGTTTTGATATGACTAATGAAGTTAGTCATAATGAAGTTGGCACACAGCCAAAACCATAATTTTCTATTTTTATTACTCTGTCAATATTGTACATTAAGGCCCTCAACAGTCTTCGATGAAAGTAAAAGAAGTCTTTAAACAAGCAATGTAGAAATGCAAACAGGAAATGTCTAATGCAGGTTTCTTAATACCATAGCCTAGATTAAAGCTTTTGAAGTAGTCTCACTAATTAATTTGAAACTGTGATGAAAACACAAAGTGCCCATAGATGTTAGGCTTTCTGATGAGAACTTTCCATGACAGAAGATCTTTTAAGTTTTTGGCAATCGCTACATTTATTACCCTGCATAATAGCCCAGATGGAAGGCCTGGCTTCTGCTCTGTTCTATGAAGGATGAATGAAATCTAAACTTCTGGCTATTAGATTCATAAACTGCAAAACAAAGATTCTGTGGATGTGGTAGAATGCAGTTTAAATCCTAATTTTATTTTCTCCTTATATTCCCATTTTACATTTTAGGTATACAAGAATGGAAGTTACTTGTTTGTTGATGAAGACCACTTTCCTTAAAAAAAAAAAAATTAATCTCCAATAATGGAATAAGTAATTACTATTTAAACTTTTTTCTTACTTTTTTGAAATTTTTTTAAATTGTAACAGTGAAATATGCTTCATAAAATCTCAACACATTCTGCAACAGCAGTTATGTAACCTTTTCTAACTGCTTATTTTTATAGAGAAGTCATATCAGCAAATAAATGTGTCAGACAGTATAGATGATGCAAAATATTGCCTCTGCTTTAAATACTGAAATATATAATCTCTCAATATGTCTGTCAGAGAAAGGAGAGGAGCTCCACTGCAAATTGATCAAAATACCAAGTTCACTTGAGAACTCTACTACTGGGGAAAAATGGATATGGAAACAGATGGAGATTCCCCCTTCTCCCAAGACTGGATCATGCCTTATCATATTCATATGTGTAGTGCTCCATGAAAAGAGCTAGAACTGAGCTTGTATCTGTTTGCATGCACTGGTGTGAAGAGGGATTATGTGATTGAATGACTCACTGGTAACCTGCAAGCCCCATCTCACTCCTGTTTGGAAGTAGACTGTGTACAGGAGACCTTCTAAAAGAGGAAGGATGTGTCAAAATACTGAAGCAAATCCAGTCAAAAAAACAGGGTGGAGAGTCAAGGAGTTTATAACATAAGAAGAGAGGTTAAACTAGATGGATTGTCTAGGCTGGAGAAAGAAAGGAGTGAAGGCAAAGACGGTTCTTAATTGTAGTTATACACCTGCTAAAGCAGTATTATAAACTGCAGTGTCATTGTCCTCTCAGAAAGACACAGAGGCAACAGTCATAAGTTCATAAGCATGCAGAGTTAAAAAAGCTTCACAAAGAGGGTCATCAAGCACTGGAGTAGGCTGCACACACAGGCAAGCTCTGTTCTAAAAGACAGACACAACACAGCTGCACAAAAGCCTTAGCACCCCAATTTAACTTTGAAGTCTGCCATTCTGCGAGCAGCAGACTGGGTAGATGACACCAGAGTAACTCTCTTCTATGGCTGTATTACAAAAATACTTTCTATGCCAACAATAAACAAAGTCCTGGCACATGCAGACTTTTCCTTCTTCTCTGCTATGTTCATATGTATAATATTCTTATTTTGTCAAGGATGAGGCAAAGAGTATATACCTGCAAGGGTTTAGTTGCAAATATCTACAAGTAAAACAAGTTGTGTGGGCATTTATTTAATGTATGCTTGATACAAATAGTCTACAAAGCTATTGGATGGAACTAGTTTATTTTCTCATGTCCTGTAGTTAGGAAAATGTACCCTGGTTGTACCTCTTATGTAATCCAAAATATTGTGTGTTCCAAATATATATAACACTAATCTTAAACACTACAGAAAAGCTTTTTTTTTTTGGCTAGTCAACTTCCAGATAGGAAGTTTATTCTAAGGTAGTTTTTTTTACAATAGTTTTGCTGACCCATTTCCTAAATATTTCACATGTTTTTTGTGAGCATTTGAGCTCTTGAATTGCTGGCAGATTCATTGCATAAAGTAAAACACAGCCCAAGTTATATATGTGTATAACATCCATGTTTACTTTTAAATTCACAAAATCTCTCTGCACCATAACCCTTGTAATTTATTTTGATCTGCCCTTCACATAAGGAGTAAAATAGGCTTAGTGCCAAAAAAACCTTCCTGTTAGGTTCAAAAGCAAATCCTGAAATCTTACTATATTACTCTTTCCACTTTTATCTTTATACTGAGTTATGAACCTTACAGGAAACAGCACACTTAAAAAGACATAAAGAGCCAATGAAGTCTCAAAGAAAACTCTGAAGCTAAAATATGCTTAAGTGTTTTTTTCTGAACTGAGGCAAAATAATTTATTCCTTAACCAAGATTCTGCATTTGTGAATCTTAGTCCTAGCAACCTCAAATACCATTTCCAGTGTTCCCATATTAAACTAAGGCAGGAGTAAAAAAATTCTGCATATCAGGAAAAAATCAGGTTCTTAAGTGCAACTGATATAGTTTGAATACTTAACTCCCTATTATCTGGGAAAAATATGATTATTACACTGGGGAATATTGGCATAAAGGGAGGCCAAACTGTAAAAGTTTTCCATTGTATCTTTACTATTAATTTTACAGATTTACTTACAACAGCAAACTCCAAATGAATTTTCTAAGTAGATCTATTTCTGATTTACTAAAGTGTTCAACAATGTATTAAAGTGATTTTTAATACGATATCTCAGTGGCACTTTGATGTTGTTGCTAAAGATATAGTTATTTTCTCAGCAACATGACTTTATGTGCAACCTAACTGCAATAAATAACAGTAACTAATTACTTTGGGGTGTCCCACTGCAACAGTAGAAATTAGCTCAAAGAAGAGAGCTGCTGTAGTTTGATCATACTACAACAGGGCCAGGCATATTATCCGGTTTTTTTAAATAGAATAACAAAAAAAAAAACCCTCAAGAATTGTGCAAAAATGAAGTCACAATGTTTTATTTATTTGTTTTATTTACAGAGAGTATTGTCTTCTATTGAAGTACTCTGTCAGAATCTGTTATATTGATTTTGCATTTGTCTTCCATCTCCCTGTTATTTTGTGTTACTTTCAATCTCCATGTACTGATATCACTATTAAAAATGCATCACAGCAAGACAAATATAATAAAATGACTGTGTTGCTGAACAGAATCATGAATAACTCCAATTTTGTGTCATTGGGCTAAGGTGCATAAGAGAAATTTAAGTTTGAATTCTTATAGTTGAAACAGTCAATTTAAGAAAGAAAATTCTACTTAAGATAAAAGAGAGAGGAGGAAAATTGCTAGATAGATACTGTATGATGGGATATTCTCTTCTAAAGCTACTCTGTTATTACTTCTAAATGATAGCTGCAATCAACATTGGAACATAGTCCCTTTAGTTTTTTATAAAGATTGCAATGATGTGTAAAACATTTTTTTTATGTAATATTAGTAGCGCAAAGTAAAAATACCTTACGCCAATATAATCAGGATGTTCCTTTCTGTAATACACAGATTCAGAAAAACATAATTCAAATTAAATATTAGATTTTTTTTTTGTCTACCATGGAATCATTAAATATCTTATTTTAAAAGTCTTTTGATTGACAGTCATCATTATTAATATCAGTGGCTCCTTGTGTTCATTCACATTTATATGCCTTGTTAAATGAGATGACAGAATGTTAATGAAGTGTATCCTAAATAATCCTGGTGAATAAGACATCAATTAGAAAGCAAAAATCCCAAAATTCATCTTGCTGAGGATTTCAAATAATAATTCTGTGGTTAGATTCTATTGAAACCTTTTGAAAGCTGCACTTCACAAATCAGAAGGTATTACACTGTGTATTAGGTTGTTGGTCCAAAGCAAATTGATATAATTGCTGCAGGAGTTTAGAACATACTAACTTGGAAGAGACAAGAATAAACATCTATTTCAAGGAGATTTTCTTAATGTCATCTTTTCATAGCTGGGGTTTGGGGGACGGGGAGAGAGAGGTACTGTGTGATTTAAGAGAATCTCTTTGTAAGCCTAAGAGAATGATGGACGAACAAGAAGTAAATATCGTGGAGCAGAAGCCACCACTCCATCTAATATCCAGTCAGAAAAGATACTAAGAGAAGACAGCAACAAATAATCATGACCAACAAGCAAGCAGATTTCCCTTCCAAAAAACCTTAACAAACAAAAATCTGAACAGATGCAAAGGGTGGTGACACAGCTTGGGATAAAATGAAGACTTATTAGAAGGTGTATAAAGATACCTTCCTAGCAAGGAGTGTAACTATCTTATTTGACAGTTACTATTTTAGCTTTGCCACAGACTTCTTAGCTTTTAGGGTGTGGTTTTAGTATACCTGCCCTTTCACTTGGATCCAGCTAAAAAGATTAAAAAAACAAGTTTGTTTCACCAAAGATAGAAGAAAGATTATGAATTTTTCTTCAATTCTTCAATTTCTTCAAAAAACTAAAAGGTTAGGAAAATAAAGTTTACATTTCAGGGTTAATTTGTGGAAAAATTGTGAATATTACATCTGGAGTTGTACACATGCTGTCTAAAATGGTGTTTTTTTCCATTCTCTAATTTCATTAATTATAAAGTTGGTGTTGGTGAGTGACTTCAGTATCAGTATTCCATTTGAAGAATATTAGGCAGGAAATTAGATTCAATTTACTAATCCCTGAAATATCTAGCAAAGGAACTACTGTGAATTGCTTTAAGTGTACTGTGTATCGATGTCCAAAGCTGATTTTTTTTTCCTAAATAGGATATAAATATTCCAATACAGAAGTGAAATATTTATGCTCATTTAACAGAGTAAAATACATACTGGCAACAAACAAATTAACCACTAGCATAGCATATAATAGCATAGCTGGGGAGAGGAAGGATGTAACACATTAATTATTCACAGTGCTTAAGATGTTTCTAAGGCATGGTTAAAGATATTAATTTAAATCTCTAAAAAATCACTAGTTTCATCAAAACCTATGGGCTATTCCAATGAACATATGGAGTGACGTTCAGCACAGGCATTCTAATCTCATTGGTTTTTAGGCACAAATACCATATGGAAGGACCATATTGTGCTTAATCTCCTGAGTGTGATAGTAGGTAAAACCTTCACCCTATTACACAGTCTAATGTAACCAGACAGAGTAGAATCAAAACATATGCCAAGATTCTGCAAGTGTTTCAGAAATGCCTTTCTCTGAAGCTGTTGGTGATCCTGGAGAATATTCTCTTTTAATTAAAGAAAAAAAAAAGATAAAAAAGGAGAAATATTTTCAGAATTTATAGTAGCTGTTAAGCAATTTAGGAACAATATGAATAACCCTTCTCATGCAGTATTGCCTTGTTGTTTGTCTAATCAGGTAATATACACCTCACAGCACAGGAGACTATGAAGTTACAATATACATGATTAAATTCAATCACAAATTTCAGACACAGATGGAGTTCTTCAATAAATTGTCAGGTGCTTTGGTATCTTCTGATACAAATGAGTTTATTCATAGCAATATTTGTGTTTCAGCCTTCTGCAAATGGCATACATGGAAAAGTAGCTACCAAAGCTGTTTTAGATTAAGAAATCAAAGCATTGAAACAGAAATCATTGATACCACAGGAATAGAAAAGATCACACAAATCAAAGTACCTAATAATGATCAGTTCTGCACAAAATGTTGTTAACTAGAATATGATTCTTAAACATTCTGAAACTCTTGATATAGGACATCTGGAAAATAAAAACCAACCAGAACCCAAAAACTTACCAGGAGTAAGTGATCCATTCTCCACTTAGCCTCTATTTATGCTTGAGATTTCCCTGACCCACAAGCAGGACCTTGCACTGGGCCTAGCTGAACTTCATGAGGTTCACAGTGGTTCATCTCTCAAGCTTGCATAGGTACCTCTGGATAGCATCCCTTTCCTCCATCATTTTAATTGCATCACGGAGCTTAATGTCATCAGCAAACTAGCTGAAAGCGCAATCAATCTCACTATCCATGTCACCAACAGAGAAGTTAAACAGCACTGGTTACATTACTGGCACCTGAAGAATGCCACTAGTCACTGGTTTCCACTTTGACACTGGGTTGTAGACTACATCACTTTGAGTGTGACCATTCAGCTTATCTCTTATCTGCTGAGTGGTCCATCCACCAATATCATGTCACCCTAATTTAGAGACAAGCATTTCATACAAGGCAGTATAAGACGCTGTGCACAAGTCCAGACTGATGAGGTCAGTTGCTCTTCCCTTCTCCTCCAGTGCTTTAACCCCACCATGGTAGGCCACCAAATTTATCAGACATGATTTGCCCTGAAGAGCACCATTTTGGTTGTCACACTCCAGTCACTTCCTTATTTTTCATGCACATGGTTTCCAGGAGGATCTCCTCCATGATTTTGCTGGGCACAGAGGTGAGACTGGCTTTTTTTCCATTTTTTTAAAAATGGAGGTTATGTTTCCCAGTTCAAGAAGGACAGATGATCAATGTACTGGACTACCTCTCTATGACAAAAGGCTGAGACACTGGGATCTGTTTAGTCTGGAGAAGACTAAAAAGAGATCTTATCGAGGCTCTTATGTCACCTGTCCCTGCCCTCCCTTTAATTCTGACCCATAATGCTCCTGTTCTATGAGCTCAGCTCCTCATTCATCCCCCGGTGGAATTCCATACACTCCAACTGGCCATTTACACAGAGGGTGAGATCCCCACCTTTTGTTCCCTGTCTGTCCTTCCTGAAGAGCTTTTATACTTCCTTTTCAACATTCCAGTCATAGGAACCATCCTACTACAACTCTGTGATGCCTTACAGGTATGTGCATGCCTGCAACTCCTGTTTATTCCTCACACTACATGTGTTTGCAGAGTATTTAAATTGGGTCCTGATGAAGTTGCTGGAGTGGTTAGTGTTCTTTTGCTCAGTCACTCCAGGTACTTTCTGTTGGCATGCAATCCTGTTGCATGTTTTACACATCTATTACTGATACAGGCGTCAGACTAGTAGGAGCTGGACAGATTCAGGTTCCCCTCCCCACATGACTCTAGTTCAAAGACCACTTCATAAGCTTGGCAAGTCTCTGACCAAAGATACTGGGCCTAGTCTCTGACCAGATTTCTCAAAGTGAGTCTCACAGTCTAAGAAGCACAATCCCTGGGTGTAGCACTAGTTCTCCAGCCGTTTGCTCATTTGACAGATTCTACTGACCCTATCAATCTCCTTAACTTTGACAGGAAGAAAAAACTACCTGTGCCCCAGAGTCCCTGACTGCTGCTTCCAGAGGTCTGTAATATACTTCATGATACTTCTCAAACTGCCTCTGATGGTATCACTGGTGCCCACATGAAAAATTTCTTTACATAATTTGTTAAAAAAGTTTGTACGATAAGAATTTTTGTGTTGGCATAGATCTTTTTCTTCTCTTGCGGCTTGATCAACATGAAAGGAAATTGACTTCTGTTTTTCTCTAAATGAGCTGACTTAGTATGAATGTATCAGATAACGCCTTCCTTGATCTGATCATCTTAAAAATCTCAGGAACTTCTAGTTCGAAGGGATTTATTTTCATTAGTAGACTGTATGTCATATGCTGTATCTTCTGTCCAAAGATTGATGGAACAATGAATACCGTAAAATTATCTGACTGCATAACTTTCCTTTTTTTTCGTAGCTTACTTTTACTTTTCACTTTCCACTTTCCATCTGTAATTTCCCAGTTTGCCAAGTTGAGTATATGCCAAAAATAGAGGATTTGTCTCTTGTTTAACTTCTCTTCCTGTCCTGTTTGCAAGATTTTACTATTCTGTTTCTACTTCTGGGCAGTCAGCCAGCTACTGTACTGCTTTGCTCAGTCTTGACTGCACTTATTAATTATGTGAAATATTCGACACTCCAAGCCCACAAATGGGGAAGAAAAAGTTTCAGTACCAAAGAGGGCTAAAGCACTACAGGGCAAGATAGTTGGTCCATCATAAAGGAAAACATTTCATATGAACTTGCCTTGTGCAACTGAGGATTATGAAACATATGTCACAGCTTGTTGATTTTATTTTGATCACATCAGATGCTCTTGTAGTCATTCCCCTGTTTCAGAGTTAAAATTATTCATAATTTTCTCTTTCTTCTTTTTTTCCCAAAGTTTGTTCCACCCATTGTTGCTCTAATTTTCTTGAGGGTTCTATTTCCCTTTTATGTTGTTTCTGCTTTCCTGGTATGCCTTTATCTTCTTCAGTTTCACTGTATACCTTTCCTATTTAGTTCTCAAGACCTTGAACAGAAGTTTTTTGTGCTGTGAGTGTGAGTGTCATGATAGGTGGCATTTTAACTATTTCCTTAGTTAGTTAAAAATATATGAAGCTAAGTCATAAAATCATAGAATGGTTTGAGAAGGATGGGAACCTAAAGACCTAGTTCCAACTCCCCTGCCATGGGCGGGATCACTTCCGACCAGATCAAGTTACTCAAATTCCCATCCAAGCTGATCTTAAACACTTCCAGGAAAGGGACTTCCACAGCCTGCTCCATTGTCTCACCACACTCACAGTAAAGATTTTCTTCCTAGTATCTAGTCTAAATCTCCCCTCTTTCAGTTTAAAATTGCCCCTTCTCCTATCATTACATTCCTTTACAAGTGTGTTAGATAAAAATTGTATTTTATTTTTTTTAATTTTTTTATTTTCTCCAATACTAATGATCAAGTCTCTGGAGACTTTAAATACCTGTTCTTACCTCTTTGTAAGGTAGTGACTGCCAATACCTTTTTTTATCTGTCTGCATGTGTCAGATGGAGAGAAAGCATGTATGTATGCAGATACACACAGTAGCCTATCACTTAAATAACAGCAGCAAGGCCTAAAAAAATACTGCACAGGAACTTGAAGAGAAAACACTGAAGTTTACTATTGTATAACAAATTTGAGAAATTTTACCTAACAATTTCTCCTGTGTGTACTCCAAGAAATGAGTCACCTTGAAAACTGCATTTCCAGATTCCAGCTGTTTGAATCCTCTGTGAAAGCCTGTTTCCCACCTTTGCAGATTATTGGCTTTCCTTAGTTAATATTATATATTCATCTGTTTTGACTTGCAGCAGCATTACCTTGTCCTTTGATCTCGTTAAATTCTGTAGTGGATTAGTACTGCTCCTTCTGAGTCAGAACTAACTGAGCATAGTGAGTCTGTTTAACTTGTGTATCGTTTAATATGTCTTCCTGTCCCACTGGATTTTACCATGCTGATTCTACAGCTTGGCATCCAGCCAAGTTAAATCAATAGGAAATAAAAAGAAAAGAAAAGAAAGCCTTCAATGACTTTTTTTTTTCAAATTCAGTGTTTGGGGAAATTGCTGATAAAGGTGTTTCCTGTCAAAGGACTGTAATTCAAGGTCCCATCTATTTATGAACATTAAAGATCTGAGGAAGTTCTTGGTTTTGGATATATTTCCCAGTTATGATCAAGGTTTTTTCTTCATGTTAAAGCAAAAATACAGAACTTCTTCTTTGCATAGTAAGCAGTTTTTAGTTCTCTTCATTGTCAGTGGTGTGCTAATTCTATATTATTATTATTACATTCTAAATGGAAATTATGATATATGTATTCTCACATTTCCTGATCACAGTTAATATATATCACATTTCAATTATACAGGCTTCAGAATTTATCATTAGATTTGTATATGCAAAAGCATAATGCAATTACAAATTGCTAAGTTCTGTATGTTTCTTTTCACCATCTACTCATGGGTTCCTGATCTCATTGATGTGCAAAATACAATCAATTTTCCTTGTACAGATATGATGAAATCTACTGTTCTGATTTTGTTCAGGAAGACTGTGCCTTTTGAATAAATAGAGCTACCCTCTAGTTAGTCTGGTAGATATAACAAGGTTCTGTCTAAAACTTATTTTTTAAGTAGTTTTATCTATGTTTAAAAAATTATGTACAAAAAAATCATGAGAATTTTTTTGCTTATTCCCACAAAGCAGGAAAAAAGAGAAAATTTGTAAAAATGCATGTGAATAAAGTTACCTAGTAAACTTTAATCTGTAAGTCAGCAGTACATAAAGTATTGAATACCTAGAGAGGAGTATTTCAACAAACAAATAAGTACGGAAAAATCTTAATACAAATGTACTGCATCTTTTGGATGCTCTCCTGGATTCTTTCTAAATAATCTGCTATCATTTAATGGAAAGAAGGGTTTTCATACCCAATTGAGGCTGATTCTCAGTAATTTATATTTTCTCAGGACACTTACAAGCTATTTGTTTGGGAACCAATTTGCAAAGAATGTGATTTCACCCTACTATAAGAGAACTATATTGATTGTATTCAATCTATTGTATTTTATTCAAGAATTGCTTCAGTCAGCTTTGACATCAGAATCATAGAATAGAATCATAGAATAGTTTGGGTTGGAAGGGACCTTAAAGGTCATCGAGTTCCAACCCCTCTGCCATAGGCAGGGACACCTCCCACTAGATCAGGCTGCTCAGTGCCATGTCCAGCCTGGTCTTGCACACCTCCAGAGAGGGGGCATCTACAACATCTCTGGGCAACCCATTCCAGAAAGAGGACTTAAAGGTCATGTTATCAATCCAAAATCTCTCTCCATTCACATTGTTGACCATTCTTTTTGACTCCAATTGAAGGTTACAGTATTTTAAGTGGAGATATCAATGAGTTTTGAAATACTTTGTAACAAAATATCTGCTTGCATTTGCAATGTGTATCTAAGTATATTTATCAATATATTGTTATAGATTTGATTTTGCAGGTGAAAGAAAAAAGTGTTTTATGAAGCTTTCTATCACAGAGCTATGGATGAAGATTGATTTCAAGAATCAACTTTACATATATATCTTTTTTCAGAAAAAAGGAACTTCAGTGAGCAACACAGTGCCTGAAAAGTACCACAAATACCTTTGAGTGATATTTACTTATTGTATTTATCATGAAGATTGACCTAAAAATTCTGCAAATAATAAAAATATCAGGCACTGAAGCGCAATAGAGGAAGAAAATGTAGAACATAACTGGCATTACTAATGCATGTCTTTTTAAATTTTTCATTTTGTTCATGTTTTTACTTAACAAACTGACTATCTAGCACCTTCTTTTTCTTCAGTGAGTTAATGAGGTCAATGAGATTTCAAAGTTCATAAAGATATTCCAGTTACAATATTTTTTTAGATATCTCCCAATACTGTAAAAGGTTTTTAACTCTCATAAATTCTGTTGTGCTGTATGTTTGGTTTTCTCAAGAACTGAATGCATGTAGCATCTTTACATCTTAAAAAGTGAGCAAGTGTTTAAGGACTTACTTGGGATTTAAGATGAAAGCAAATTAATTTTTTGAAAGATTTTTAAGCAAATTCACAATTATAATTTTACATTTAAACTATTTTTGAAATTTCTTTTTGTATTCCTTTAGATATGGATAACTAAAAATTATTTTAATTATTGTTTATATATATTAGATATAATATATATCATATTCAAAAATTAAAGGAATTAATAATTGACATGCATTTAAACAAGATAAATGCATGTACAATTGTAAAATACATATAAAGAGTTTACTTATATATTTATATATACCTTTATAAAAATATACATGTACTGTAATTAAAAATATTAGCTTAAAAATAAATAAATAAAATCTCTCTTGGAATATTTTTTTATAATTTAAAGACCATTTTGCTAAGGAATAGATCTGAACCTCTTGTTCATTTCCATTCCAGGTATCACATTATAGAGGAATGTTACAGTGTCTAGTCAAATATCCTTTCATTGTTTTGTCTCAATTTTTTTGTGGAGTGTTGGCACAAAAGTCTCATTGTGCTGGCTTACAATAATTAAGATTAAAATTAGATACAAACAATATATAATAAATCTCAGCTTGTTCTTCTAGATCTGTTGCAATGACATACAATTTCTATTTTTAAATAGATTTAAGATGTTAAATGATGTGGAGTAGTTAGACAACATCTCTTTAGGGTTTTGTAGCATTTACATGGTCATACATAGGTCAGTTATAAATTATTATAATTACTTTGCCAGAAAGTAGTCCTAAAGCTGCAGATGCTGATGTACTTTCAATTCTGCCATGCTTACTGATAAGCAGAATGTAATACAACATAGGAAGATGCAAAGTAGAAGATACTTTCACTGCACATGAACAGCAATTAGAATTGCTTTCTGAGAAAATAGTGACTAAGAATCTAAATATAGATTCATTTTACTTTATTACAAAATGATAGCTGTACATGCTTATGAAAATATTTGTATATGTGTCTTTTAAATTCTGGTGGGTTTTTTCTTTCTTAAAGAAAAGGATCTTCCCCGTTAACTTACATACAGACTCAGGCATGAGGAATGCAGAGACTAATGTAGGATAATGTGTCTTCCTAATCACAGAAGCCTTGATAGTCAAAGACTTCATTTCAGACTTAAGGTAGAATAAAATTCAGTGTCTTCTGCTTAGCTGTCCCAGCTATTAGGCCTTTATTATCAGTTGCCTTTATTTTCTTTTTTTAAAATATTTAATTCATTTCCAGATTACAATGTCCTTCTGTTATCTTAGTGATATGGGGTAAAGAAATGATCGCTCCACTGGCCATCTCTCCTGGATAAGTATGATATCTATAGTAAAATTCCTTCTATTCTGGCTGGAAGATCATATAGAATTCCAATTGGTCATCATTAAGCACTAGGAGGGACTGCCTAAAACATTTCTAATTCCCTGCACGTTATTTGATGAGGTAAAAACAGTGATTACCAAAAGAACATTAAAATAGTTTCTTCTTGCTTTGAAAAACACTTGCCAAAAAATCAGAAGAGATGCTTAACAGCCTGTTTAGTTGAATCATGTAAACCTCCAGGGATAATGATTCTCCTATGGGACGTTGATCCAGTGATTGATGGTTCTCACCAAAAAAATTTCTTTCTTGTATTGAGATGTACCTCTCCTAATGCATTGTCTTCTCCATGTGGCTCCTTGTAAAGAGAGCCTTGATCTTTGGAGTTACCCTTTGTAACACTGCACTTCCCAGGGAGAAGAGGCTTATTTCTTCATTCTTTCCTCATAGGCCAGGTTTGGAGAACCTTTCATCATATTTTGACTATCTGTGCTTGAAGTATGCCTCTTGCCAAGATCTAAACCCAGAGAATCTCAATCTATGAAATTCCATCATTACTTGAGGAAGACTGAGGCTTCCCACAGAGAATATGGACTTCATATATGGAAGCTGATTACCTGATTCCCTTATGTACTTTTCCAAGAGTCCACTGCAAGCATTTGCAAGGTCAAGGTCTTAGCCATTTATCAAAACAGAATCATGTACTGATGTAGCTGTTACGGTTACACAAGCCCTTAATGAATAAGACCTTGATTGTTTAAAAAAATTAATATGGTTTATTGCAGTAATCCTCTTAAACACTCAAGTCTTTGCCAGCTTTTAACTAACAAGCTCAGTTATTAAAATCAGCAGTCCTACAGCACTCAGGGATTATTGTCTAGGCCTGCTGAAAATACATTGCTAGTGACCAGTTTGGAAAGAGCAATCTATACTTGTATTTCGCAGTCAAATCAATGTTTAAAATTGCTTGAAGCATGATAACTTGGCTCTTATACCAAGCCCACCTTTTTTTTTTAATAAACAGCATTGTATCATTCTTTTCATGTGTGATTAAAGGTTATGATTATTACCAGTGTAAGTTATCTGGCAGCATTTTTTATTTTGTGGTTTGATCAGGTAAACTTGAAAAGAATATCAAGCATAAAAAAATAACTTTATTGTTAGCTATAAAAAAGGGACAGATCTGTCAGAAAGCTGTCTACCTTCTCTTGATTCTTAATATGGAGTTTCTGACAAGTATACAGATTTGCCTTAATTATTTATTCATTTCATTGAAACCATCTTCATCTGCTTTAAATTTCTAATAAGTCTATTTAAATAAAGAGAATACTATTTGAATGCTGATTTTACATTTGAAAATCCTGAAGGTTTCTGTATTCAGAGAGGAATGTGGCTTGGTCTTTGGTGTAATGTCCCTTGTTAAAACTGAGAGAAATCCATAGAAAGATCCCTTAAAGGAAATAATTCAGAGTAATCTTAATGTGGCTAGTGCTGCAAAGGGAACAATACACCTAACAAGAATTATGTGAAGAATTTCAGTTGCATCCTGAGCCTGCTGCCACCTCCCCAATTTTTCTTTACCAAAAAAATAAACCAACTGGTGCTTCCATCTCTTCTTCCAGCTGTGTTTACCTGCTTATATATGACAGCACAGAGTTACCTTGTACAAACTGATTAAGTGCAAAGATTTGAATAAATGTTGATTGCACAACTTAGTTACCCATCACTTTCAGATTTCAATAGATACCTGGATATACAGATGAACACCATATTAAGTGCAGTTATCACTGAAAGCTGTCACTATCATTAATATTAGTAAAGTAACAACATAGAATCATAGAATCATAGAATAGTTTGGGTTGGAAGGGACCTTAAAGATCATCGAGTCCTAGTACTATCAGAAAAAGGGTAGAATATTACAATTTCATAGAACTTGTTAGTTTTACAATGAATGCAAAAGCCTGTTCTGCTGAAAGAACAATTTAATAAACTTAAATGTGTCATTATTTTAAGAATTATTAGAATTTCCAACTTTAGTGGTTTAACATAAAACATTACATTACAGAAACATACATTATGTGTTACTGTAGTGATTTCTGTGCAAAGAATTGCATAAACTAGGTAGAGAGAAAAAAGAAAAAAAGAAAAAAAGGAGAGGATGGCAGATTGTAGAAATACATGAGTAGAAATCAACTTGCAAATAATCATAAAAAAATTGTAATACTGATATGTTTCCATAGAAGAAACAAGGATTCCATACGGACAACAAAAGACCCTAATGGCTACCTGTGATTTTTTTCTATGCCAGAATAGCTTATAGGAAAGGGAGCTTTGTTCCCTGCTTCACAGATGGTAAGAGAAAGAGAACTGAAAGCTCTGCAAGACATTTTACAGAGACATGTCTGACAGGTGATCAGATCATTGAACACTTCAACCCTGAAAAACAATGTTGAGATGTAGTCTAAGCATACACCCTGTGACAGCAGGAACATACTTTCCTCTGTGGTGACATTCATTTTAATAATGGAAAATGCAAGCAGGATTTCTGGCAATGACAACAGCAACAAAAAAGTATATACTTTCATGTTTACCATGTAGAACTCCCATTAATGAAATAATTTTTTTCTTGAGGATGACTGTCTTAATAGGAAACTTCTAACTTTTGATAACATATGCTAAAGCAGTGACTCAGATGTAGAAACATTGTGCAGTCTATTTTAGAAGTAAATGGTCTTATTCAGCAGAGGATTATAAATGTTGGTGAACATGCTATTAATGGTGTTAACATGATGGCTTCCTACTAAATCATGTCCTTGAGATTCAGAGCTAAACACATAAACAACATTTCAAGGCTTCTGTCACTCAGAAGCACTCTTCCTTAGAATATAAGCATATCTGTCACTCTGAGATGTACACAGAATTTTTTTTAAAAAACACAAAAAACTTGCTCATTTTTAACTCCCCATTGTCCAACAATGACACAAAGACCCTTCAATATTTCATGAAAATTGTAATCTTAATATCATGGCTCAAAGAAATAGATCACCAGAAATTACTTTTCCTTAACTCTCATGGTCTAGGTTTGTTGCCCCACTTCATTTCATATTCAGTCTGAAAAATCACAAGTGCCACAAAACCTATCTCATATATTCTGTGTACACCTACTATAAATTTACAGAAGCTATTAGTGACAAATCTATTAATGTGAGCGGTTAACCACTAGTGGCTTTTTATACTGTGTGAAAAGCCCACATCAAGAATGCTGAGTCTTTACTTGATTCATCTATTGACATAGAACATTTTATTCACTATTTAAAACAGAATGAAGCAAAAAAATTCATTCTCAGGAACACAGGACTAGCGAAAGCAGACTAACACAACGATGAAATGCTAGTCAACCTCTATATTTTAAAAATTGTACTTTTTTTATAAATTAATATCTATTTCAAAAAAACAACATGAGTATATGACATTAGAGGGCCTAATAATCCAGAATGCTTCCCTACACCTAAAAAAAATTTGATAGTAGATATAGTAAATATTTGGCAGTGTATGTTTGTTTTGTGAAGTAATTTTTTCCATCTCTCAATATTGTAATGCACAGGAGGGAATTGCTGAAAGCTCAGGTTTTACAATTTTCCCATAAGAACATAATGCATTTATTGTATGAAATTAAATGTCCATGTACCACAATACTTCGGCTATTAACAATAGTTTAAGGACTAAGAAGAAGTACCAAGATGCAAGGAACTGTATTTCCTGACTTTCTCTCCTGGTTTCTTTTATTCCTTACTATTTCTGGAGAGCAGAATATTTAAATAATAGTGTTCATTGTCCACTCAACATAAATAATTAATTGGCAGAAATACATAAATGTGTGCCTCTTAGGCAGGGAGAGCAACATTTTACTGAAGTGCTTCAGAAAATATGAGACAGATTAACTGTTTAGAAGAAGTCAAATATCTCTCTTTGACGCTGAACTTTGAAAATAGTTTCCAAATAACTTCTTTTCTTCTTCTCCTCTGATGTATTTGATTCTGTGATAGAAAGGAGAAATATCTTTTGTGTTTTTCCAGATGGGTACACGATGGTCCAGTTCTTGCCCATCACACACAAATAAAAAGACTAGTATAACCATGAGATAGAAGGTGGAAACTGGTGCAGTATCAAGTGTTTCCATTGAGTGTTTCAGCTTAAGTCGGACCTATCGTATGTGTTTAAGAACACAAACCAAATGGTTCATCTAAGTGCTACTCTGTTTCTCCATCCCCATTGTGCAATTTTGTAAGTTTGCACAACTAGATGGCACCTACTGAGCATGTTAAAAAGAGATACTTAATTTTGGAAGCGTTAGATAAATCCACTGATGTTTTGCTGGTTTTAAGGGGAATATGGCAGTCATAAACAAAGACATCACTGTATGACTCAAAGTTTAATAATAGGACATTTTTATAAATATGACATGTAAAGGTTGTAAATATATACTAATTATAATAATATGGAATAATACAGACTAATATATAATTATTATATGTATGCATATGATGCATATCCATAAATCATATAAATACACACACAAGTATATATAAAATCATTCCAAGAACCTGGCTTCTCTTGGAAATCAATTTTTCACATTTCAAAGAAATACAGTAACGGTAGGTTCTATTACCAAATAACTCTGTAGAATATTGAGTATGATGATTTTCATTCATGTCATTACTTAAATCAGACTGACATCTATATCTACACCATTACACACAAAGGCTTTGTTAGTAGCACAGTGCTGACACTGTGAAGTTAAGAATCAAGGAATGCTAGCAGTAAGGGTCTGCCACACCTTAAATAGTCTCTCTTTCTGTCATATGCATCACCTGCAATGGACCTTAATTATACAGTCAAGTACTACTTTTTAATTGAGCCTTTCCACATTTAATGCAGATAACAGATGGCATTCATTTATTCGTACCTACTCAATATTTTCTTTCTTTACATCATTCAAAGTGTGATCTTAGGTCCCAGGAATTCCTTCGTTAAGTACCATGAGTTTTCATGTAAACTTTTTTGTGAGATTGTAATGATAATACTTCAAAAATATTAATATGTTTGCTTTTGCACCTTGTGAACTGAAGCAAAGAGAAAAACATCAAAATATTTTTTCTTATGCATTTTTCATCTAAAATGACAATTTTTGAACATCATTTAGGGCACTACGTATTTAAAGTGCATTTCTTATAGTCTCAGTCAAAGTTCTAGGCCACTTACACACTTGAAAATAAGACAAACTCAGAAGACCAGCTCTCTGAAAAGAGAGATTACATAATTAATGGTGAACCATTAAGACAGCAATATAAATGGTTTGCCTTCCTCACTCAGAAAACATGAAGTAGAATGCAAAGATCCACTTCTCCAGAGTACTATTTATTTGCTTGGACTGTAAGATCAACTTTTTGTTTCTACAGCTAATCAGCCATGAAAAAATATGTTGTGATCATATAAACAGAAGCACAAATTTTGTACATACTCATATAAGGTCTTTTTTTCCAACTATGTCATTCAAGCTAATAAAATATTTCAGTATTAGTAGCCATAACTGCATTTACACTGCATCATGTATTTAAAAACTTCGCTCTTTATGTCTGCAGGAAGGCAGCTGTGGCAAATTAGATATGTTAGTTGCAGAACTTCCTTCAATTTTACTGTTCAACTTTGCAAATGTACCCATGTTCCTTTAACACAGATGGGCCTGTATTATCTTCTTAGTTAACAAAATAAATTAACTTTGAGTTTGACGTTGATTTGTAATGATTTTATTTACTTCTCCAGGAAAGAAGAGACTTTTTGAATATTTGGCCCTCCTCTCTGAAGTACCCTCACCTTTCTCTCAGTTTGCTTTCCTTGGCAGTCCCAGTCTTTCCTATTCCACCGCAATGCTTTTCTATAAAGAATGGTACTGTCAGTACCTTCTACATTAATCTGCTTCATAGTCTGAGGCCACAGAGCTCCTGTAAATTAAATTGCCCAAAATGCTTCCTTGAGGTAGAAAACAGTTGCATAAGTCTTAAGTTACATGGGAACAGGTGAATAGAAAAAAAATTACAATGTGAAATTTGAGAAAAATTTGTTTGCAAGTAGTCTTTTTCCAAATGGTAGTTTATGCTGAAAACTGAAACTGACTTTAGTTGACTTTAGGTTTTTTCTTGTAGACTAGAAGGTAACACCGCAGTCCTTAACTTGGGCTGTAAAATGTTAAGCCACTTGCCAGATGGCCAAGGTAATTAGCATGCTTGAATTTTCCTGGCATTCACAACTGCTCCAATTTGTGAATGTTTGTGTAAAATTCAATTTCTTTTGCTTATAAACTAGAAAACTTTCCAGAAATTTAAGCAGATTATTCAAGGGTTTGAGAAGAGATTCAATTGCTTAACTATAGTTTATCTAATGCCACTTTTCAGATAATCCTCTTTCATATCTGATGTCTGAGCAGACACGGCACTGTGAAGAGGCAGCAGCACTCTGAAGAGGCAGCAGGAAGAAATGAATCTCATCTAAATGCAGGCATCTACAGCACAAACTTTTACATTCCAGCTAGTCATTACAGGGTCATTTTCTAGTCAAGGGAGAGCAATAAGTATTTCAAGAACCTAATTTGCTTGAATGTGTATGTCTGCCCTAGGACAAGATGAACCATGGCCTAAAGGTGTATTTTGTATCTAACATGACTAGCTGAGATTTGGACATCTATATTCTAGACATCAGCATTTACTCATATGAACAGGACTCATACATCAGCAGAAGTGAAGGCATTTCTTGGCAAAATGAGTCAGCCAGGCAACGATTCTCTAAAACTGAAACTCCTAATTATCTCTCTGAGTTTGGCACATTGGCTTCCAGACTATCTGTTGTCCCAAAACAGTTCAAAGTTAGACTTGTAATTGACTATCTTGCAATTACAAAGTCATGGGTGAACTGACAGTCCAGGTGATTAAACTTCCCCAACCTCATAATGTAGCTAAGCTGTAGTCAGGAACACCTATGGAATACTCAAGCAGTTCTCCACTCAGGATGGAAATATCTTGAAAGGATAGCTCTTAAGCGCTGGATGCTTAAAAGAATGTCTGACAGATACCAATACTACTCTTGTTAACTTCATGAATGAATTGAAGAATATGTGACCGTACACAGAATAAAACAAATCATAAATTGAACAATACACAGAACTGTGTAACAGAAGTCAAATGAAGGTAAATGAAATCCAAGCATACACAAATATCTTCCACTGGAAAGATGGAACTAATTCACATCTCATTGTACAGCTCTTAACTTCAAACAAATGAGATAACATCTCTTTATTAATTATATGTATTCACTAAAGACAGATAAATCTGTTTGGGGGTTTTTAGTATTTTCCATTGTTTTATTGAATATGTGTAAATTAAAATACCGTTTTGAAAAAGTACTTGAGAATTTAAAGATCATATCAAGAATATAATGAAGTCTTCACGAAAAAAAATCTGAGGATAAATTCATTCTCCAAAATGAATTAATACAGTTCTTGTGCTGTTTGTGAATTCACAACAAAGATACCCAGAGGAAACAGAAGAAACAGCAGAACAAAAGATTATTTCAAAGCTAACATTCTAAATGGTTCTCCAATGATATCCCTTAAAGTACTACTCTTCAGTACTTTACTATTAGTGTTAGAATATAATAATATAAACAAATTCTGGTTTTCTGTGACTAGCCAAGTTTACTATGAAGAAATGTCTGCTTTTTTAATGGTCAATTAAACACTTATGATTACACAGCCTTCCTTACAGAAGATACTTGAGGTTAGAATGGCATAAATCAGTGAACATATTTTAGAACAAGTAAATGACTAGACTTTAGGAACAAGCAGACTGAAAATATCATGAAAGCAATTAAAAATATTTATATGCGATGTTTTGTGAAACCGAAATAACACTCATTTTTTCAGGAGATGACTATTTACTGTAAATAATACAGTTAATGGCATACATTCATCATATCTCACATTAATTAGACTTTTTTTCTTTCCACTAGGATCTATGAAACAGTTTTAAGTACCAATGTCAACAACAGTTAACATGATTAAAACTGCATTACTAATAAGAATTTTATCCCAACTTGTATTAATGTTTATTTTAAAATGCTTTTGTGCAGAGGAGCCATCTGTTTCTTGCTAGTTATAGTACCTGAGTTCCACAATCATAGGACCCAAGGGAGATTTTCACCTATTTTTTCTTCATAATATAGCAGGCCTTCACTACTTCATTCAAAAGAAAAATGTCAACTGAAGTTAAGAAGTTCTAGTCAACAGGAAAATATTTACAAACTTTTAAAACTGAAACTTCTTGAAGTGTCCTCTAATTGCATTGGTATACTTGCTGGCTGTATAATTGAAATAGTTGTTTTCCTTACATTATTCTAGGAAGAAGGGAAAACACATTAGTGGTTATAATCAGTTGTATTTATTTATCTTTAAAAATACACTAGTTTTGCAAATAAGCTTTCCTTAAACATATGACTTTCAAATTACCGTTTGAAGACTATTAAAATAAATTAAACAATAAGTAAACTCTAATTTAAAAGTACAAATAAAAGAGCTGTCAATTTTGTCTTGTTATTGTGGAATAGGGTGTTGCTTAATATATTAATATATTGCACATCACTATACTGCTATAAAGGCATGTGAATTAGGTATGACATGTTTCATAGTAAATGGACAAAAAATTGTTTCCCTTTAGAAATCTTGGTTATAGCATGTGATCATCTCTCCTTGATTTGGTAAGTCATTTTGGTTAAGTACAAAACTATATTGCTTTCTAACAACTGTCAGATTTTAAAATAGTAAGAGCTACAACATTTCACATGTTAAAAAAGAATGTATGGTATATAGAGGCAAGGTTATCTTTTATAGGTTTTGCCAACAGAGATTTCACAAGAAGGGTGAATCAGGCCTGGTTGATATAACAACACACTGTAAAATACATATACATACTTTAATCAGATTGAGACAGAATAGAGATACATATAGAAAGGCAAACATAACACTCAAAATTTTGTCTGTACTGGAGAAAGTATATAATATTCTCTAT